>JAQFYC010004505.1:0-16945 GCA_034694165.1 Tomocerus mixtus | reverse complement strand
ACACACACATACAATTATATTTACCATGTAACTCATAACATATTTTTATAACATATTTATCACCTAACGTCATACTACTTATGTATGTCTGTCTTCTCGCTAATAATATTTGACATTACATACATAGACATTCTTTATGCATTGCAAAGTGCAACATACAATATTCTATTGTTTGCATTTTACTTTCACTCTGTAAATAATCGGAGACAGCAGTTCACGTATGTTATCCAAGTATATTATGTATACGTGTAGTATGTGTAGTACTGGATGCTAATGCATACAGGCACCCATAGAATAGCATACTGAAATAATGGACCAGTGCCTATATATGCATTACAATTGATGTACTAGTTATCTAGTACATATCTAGTATCTAGTACTAGTTAGCAAGCAAGTAATCAATAAATATAAGTATTGCCACGGTAAATAAACTGAAATTGTACAGCATATCAAGTTATACGTAATACTATCATTCTATCCAGTACCAACATTACATACAGTGTTAGTTAAAATACTAATGTGACTATTTAAGAGCTAAATAAGTATGTAAATTACGTAGTACGTATTAGTACTATTTAGTCTTACGTACGTACTTCGTACCCAAGTGCATAGGTACTTTGCTTATATGCTAAAGTTGAAATAGAGAGCACGAGCATTCGTGAATTAGTAAAAAGGGGAATGTGTATACCCTGGAGTTGTGTTAATGCAAAATAGTGATCTGATAAATGGTTATACATGGTTTTGGCACATACCTAGTCGACATTTAGTGAGAGGAAGCATTTAAGCATTTAGTGGACTGAGCATGTTATAATTATAGAGAATGTTCGTTAGGAAGCCGAGAGCTGGCTAATTATCCTAGACTGATATTATCTCATTTCCTTGAAACAACAGTCTCTCTAAACATGAGCATAAGGATTAGCATCAATGTGATAACAACAAAACAGAATGACCATCAGTCCTTTGACATTCAACGTAACCGCACCAGTATTATGAATTTTAGTAGAAGCGTTACGTAAGACATCTGAGCATTCAACAAACAGATCCTGTCGACATACCCGACCACAAAACTCATTATTTAAAATCTCATTTAGGAATGCTTCTGCTTTTCAGTTCTCAGTCCCTTTGGCCTTTGAAAACATTGAAACAAGAATAGAGAATTTTATAACTCGTAAGCAGTATAAATTGTAATGTGATCATATATGTAGTGCTATGTCGTAGAATATGTAGCATACGAATCATACTAGACTTGTATGTTCAATGTTCAATCTACAAACATTTTCACTAGACTTTAACTTCATAGTATTAAAGTGAATGTATCTACGACAGACATTAAACAAATTGTATTTTGGATTTAGTAATGCATACTAGGAACTCTTTTGAGTAGTGTGTACTATGAAAATTCACGTTATGTTATACATAGAGGAGCCTAGAGGAAACAAAAAGTATTGAATCGACATGAAATAAAGCATAAATAGCGAGTAGATTCCATAGCCAAGCTTGGAACTGTGCACATAAGTATGTACAGGGTGATCGCTTTCAATTATGTTTATACATGCATCTTCAATGTTGAAAATTCGCAAGAATATCTGCAGCAATCCTATGTGCACCACTGTAAACATGTTTCATTAATTTACCATTCAGCCATATGAAAGCAAATTACGTTTTGGGATGCGTTGCTATTATTAAATTTCTCTACATGGGATATTTTTCAGGCGATCACGTGCTAAAACATTTATTGAATAAAATGTTGCAAAATGGATGTGTGGTTCATGAAAAACATTAATATTTCTAAACTTATGTCAGATCTGTACCTTGAATAAATGATTGTTGGTATGGACCCTATATCTATATAAAGTACTAGATATCTATAAAGAATGTTATAAGCACCAACAATAAGCAGTAACGCATATCTCTATACCAAAGTACATGGTTACAACACATTATTTCTTACAGAGATTCTATAAGTAATGTTGGATTGGGATAGTTGGATGAACAGAAGAAAGTCTGCTCTAGCTACGTATATAGCCAAAAGGAAAGGATCTACTGCGAATACGTACTGACAATCGTAGAAAATTCATGTACACATGAGTGAAGCTTTTGGGAAGAGAGAAAGTCAAGCAAATTGCATTGCCTGAATTCCACATGCCGTCACTCCTAGTGCAATTTGTGGTTTAATTTTGGCTTTGTCTGGGTCGCAATTAAAGTTTAGCGAGCAGAGTCCCTTCCCTACTACATAACTCTTACTACATTCAACTCTGATGGCTGCTTGGTCCTTAATACATAGAAACATAGACAGAGCGCCCTTTCCTACTTGTATTTATATGTAAACTGTATTAGACCTTTTGCAATGAATTCTCTGAATGCTTCTCGTATTTAAACCAAATGTCCACCATAGCAATATTCAGATAGTACACAGAGAAGAGCTATACCGATAGAGTATATAGAAATAAATAGTTGAACGTTGAACTGAGGAGACTACATACAGACTGAAGTATTGTGTAGTAGTTTTGTTGTAATAAGCAAGAATTAGCAAGTTGTACCCTCAGCAAGGAAGGATTCCTCACAGCCATTCATGCATACACTACTGCTGTATAAATAAAATAAAAGTAGAAAGATAGTGACACTAGAGATACGAATGTACATACAGTTCTCCTTCTCATCCAGATAAGAGAAAGTCAATGGAAAATATAAATTACGTTACATTGCATTTACGCTAGATACGGAATAAAGCAGTTACGTACTACCACGTACAGACAGTTACATTATACAGGCTGAATCTGCAGGATTTCTATATAAGGAATATTGATAAATACAATATACACAGAAAGTTTTTACTATGTTAGCGTTGGTATTAGAAATTAGTCGCAAAAGAAATAATACAAACCAAAGAATTGTAAATAAGAACTGGGTACTGGAATGTAAAGGAATGGGAAACCCTTTGTCCGATTTCAATATTCAATAACTATGAAGCTTTGAGTACTCTGAACTAAAAATGCCATAATGTGCCAATATAAATAGATATACTATGTATACATAGCTGCAGTTAAAAAATATAGCTTTCATTTCGATTGAAAATTGTTAATAAAATAAGTTATTCAAACGCTAACATTTATGCACTGATACAACTGGAAATAGGAGGCGAACCGAGCCAAACGAAGACCAAAAGCTTACTATACTTGAAATTAAACGCAGTCCAGAAACCTACATTGAAAGTATTTGGTACTTCAAAGGCAGAGGAAAGTAATTAAAGCGCACCTGACAGACACATACAGACAGACAGATACAGAATATAATATCACTTCATACGCTTTCCTACTCAAGGTAATGCTAGCTATACTCACGACGTACACTACAATACAACTCTCGATGTTTACGTAATACATAGAAAACACAAAAAACATGAATTTGAGAGCTCCACTTACTAGAATAAATACGAGCACAAGAGTCCAAACCAGACTATGTACATCGCTTCAATAGAGTCCTACTACATGGATACACAAAATATTGTTTAGCAATCGACACCACTACAAAGCTATCCTAAACTATAAACTCAAACTACAAAGTGAAAACACAAAAGACAAAGCATGACAACGAGAATCATACCAAAAACTTAATTAGCGACAATGTATGAATGAAAGGTATACAAATACAATGTAGAATGAAGGATCTTGTTCCCCCAATGGTCACAGTTTGTTGTGTACTCTGCTGGCCTTTAAACACGACATGTCAGTCTAAACGCTAATGAGTAACACTGTAGTTTAGCCTAGAGTAAATTAGCTTTACTAACTAAACTGTTAAGCTTGCGTACTTAGTATCAAGTAAGTCTATCATAAAAACGTCATTCGTCTAGTAATTGTAATACTTGCATATTTATGCTACTTTCAAAGTTAAACATGTGCAATTACTGTGAATACAAGCTGAATTCTCAAAATTCTATGGTATCCTATGGAAAACACTATATAATAATGTTCCATAGATATGATCCCTAGTATATATATATTCAAATTCAATGATATGACCACTGGCATGACAAATTAAACCTTAAATGCCTACACATTTTTCGAATAATTTAAATTAAGTAATGCATGTAAGTTTGTATCATTAATCCTTACGTTTTCAATGGTTCTTTTTCTGAGCAATCTCTAGGATTGAAAGGGTGAAAGTTGGACTAATTTTGAGAAAGGGAATACATAATATCGGCTTGTTCTGCAATTATATGCTGTACTAGAGCCATACTTGTACTATTTAAGTAAGTTAAATATGTTTCTTTAGGTATGCAGTTTGGCGTTTTGGTATGGTGTTTGGACTTATAGTCGGCTTCTGGTTTTGGTTGATCTCGCGTGTGAAAATTAGGATAGGACGGAGGAGCACCCGCGTCAAACTAGTTACGTATACAACAGGAGACAAATAGAATAGTTGCATTACGCATATATTGGGTTGTGGCACGTTGTGGGATGGCATGGCACGGTCTGGCATCCTTACATACTATTACTCCAGTGGAGCGTTATCGATGCGATGTAATACAATGCAATATTATTATAAAGGACAAGACAGATAGACAGTTCATTTCAGTTGAGAGAGTAGAGGGTGAATGTAAAGCTAGTGAATAGGAGTCTGTAGAGAGTGTTAAAGTAAATGCCAACTCCTTCCAGCTGGGATCTTGTGCTATGTCCTTGCTGTTCTGTCCTGCTTTGCTCTGGTTTGGTTGTGTGAGTGCCAAATAATAGCAAGTGCGATGGAATGGTGACTGTGACTTGACTGCGTGACACGGAATGGCATGCAGCAATGGAATATGGTGTGATCCTTCCACTAATTAGGAATGATTTGGTGGAGTGAGACAGCATAAAAAATTAGGATGGCACATGCCGCGCAGCGAGTGAACCGACTTCTTTCCTCCATCCAACCAACTCAACTGAATTCAACTGAATTCAAACCAGCCAGCCTTCCTCCTTTCCTCTCTCTCACTGACTGACTGACTGAGTTGAATGAATGTCGCACTTCTATTCAATATACCTATACATTACATAACCTATGTGTACGAGTAGCTTTAGATTTAGAATTTCACTCTGTACTGTACCAGGACCAAAATGGATATATAACTTTCGTTTTCTCTCTACTGGTGTGCTACTGTATTTAGTTAGGTTGTAGAACTATTCTATTCACTTGGCCACATAACTTGGCTTGGTTTGACTTTGACTCCCCATCGCCACACTGCTTATAGAATAGATCCTTCGTAATGTTACTGTGACACACAAGTTTAGTCTTGATGCTCTATTTCATAGTTCACTCACACAATCAGCTCACTAGTACAGTACAGGAAGGAACTTCAACGCGGACTGAACATCTCATAGAATTAAAATCATGTGCCCTGCTACCACTTTGCTTCGCGTATTGACCTAACCTAATAAAATTAAGCTAACTTCAATCCGGGCATAGATAGTAAAGTAATGGCAGCAGTGCATGAGATATTCCGTCCGAGGGGATATTCTATGTGTCTATGTGATCTTCAGTCCGGTGTGACTTTCTTTCCGAATACCACACAGTATTATACTCGCTATATTTACGTTAACGTTACCGTGATCTGTTATGTTCAATTTTACAATGCTGTGTAGAGCATTACATATAAGCACATACCAAGGAACTTTTATCTAAGTACGTCGTAGTACTAAAGTAGATAAGGTAGCAGAACTGGTAGTAGTACAGTTAAAGTATCAGCAGGTTACATTTGATAGGTATTGCTCTGTACGTTGAATTCTTCCCAGTCTCAAATCATGCCTCAAAGTCTCATCTGACTCACTCAGTTCATGAGAATTCGGCTCACAGTCAGTCATATACACCTGGTGCAAAAATTATTACGGTCGTTTCTCAGTCAAGCAGCTGGAAAACCGAACCGAGTTCAATAGAACTTGTCTCTCCCACTTTAATTTAATTATACGATCTTTGCTAACTTGATTCCCCTTTATGAAGCATTGCGTTCTGGCCCAATTTATGCTAATCAGAAGAGTTAATGGGATGTTGGGTTGTGAGTGAGTGCAACTGCACTATAATTTTTGGATAACTAGCTGATTACATCAAGGATGTATAATAAAATATTGCTATGCATACAATAGTGCTTTGGAATAGTACTACTACATACAACCACAGACACATTGTTATAGTTGCAGTTGACACTTTCCTTAAAGCTAAATACTATAGTACACAAAAGTGTATTGTATTTTATTGCTTCTCGCTTTAGGACCTATAGAACTACGCAGAGGGTAAATGCAAAGCATTTCATTACATGCGTCTTAGAACCAGAGTTTGATGGCGATAAATAAGCAGAGCAGGGAGCTTTGAATGATACTGAGAAGGTGAAGCGGATAGTTTGTAATAAATCATTAATAAGATTTCAAGAAAGTGCTACTAGAGACAAGCCGATAACCTTGTACAAATCGCATTAGCTCGTAATGATAAGGTAAGCGCATACCTGTCACGTAAGTATCTAGGTAGTAATGTACATATGTACCTATGTACGTACTCTTCGTCACAGGAATACCAAATCGCTTTTCCTTGCATGAAAAGAAAGTACTAAGAAGATACTGTCGTGTCGTGTATGGATTGTCAACGGGAGGGAAAGTGTCAAACACTATGGCATCGGAATCGATTTTCTCGTGACAAATGTGATAGGTAGCAACGTGATTGTGTTTTTGAACGTGCGAGTCTTCCTTTCCCGTGGACAAAACTCGTGTCCAATTTTCTTCCTCATGATACCTATTAATCCTTGTTTAAACCTCAACCTTCCCTTCCCTCGGTTATGGTTACCTAAGTTAACTACTAAACTTTCTTCATGGCACGGCAAGACAACCCTTTACCAAGAATACATGTCGTGACTGTAATAATATTAGTATAACCAAACCTCGCCACACAAAATTTCACTCGACCAAGATTACATTTAGAAAATTATTGCCAGCCAAGAACAGAAATGCCTCTTCCCTGACACCCTACAACAGATAGCAAGTATTTCAGCGACGTTTAATGTCCTTGAATCAAGGCTTTCTCTCAAATGAAGTCTATAGCTTTTTAATGTAATTGAAAATGAAACTAGTAAGGCACAGTGTGCTGTGCTACTTACATGATATAGCTCCTATCAGAAAACGTGCTAATCAAAACAAAGAAGAATGTACTACTTACTACTGCCACACATAAACTATAGTTACCTTACATTCTGAAAGTTAAATTGCATTTCCGAAAGATAATTGCTACCAGGAAATGACACATCTAAGCAATTTTATATAATTGTAAATGTGATACAACTTGTATAATACAAGTGGTACAGATACACACCAGAGGGTTCTATTAAGTGTCTTGACCTGAAAATATGATACACTAATAATAATAAATATACATGTATATTGTAAGACCAGAGGTAAAAGTAATATACTTAGTTGGATATACCTGCGTACATATTTAATATTACATAATATACAGATATACTACTTTTCCAAAGTGTACGCAGGTAATTTAGACTACTAAATAGGATATTTGTAGTACATCATCATAAAAATTAGGAAACAAACATTCCGTGTAAACTAAACTGGCACCTTTATGCTATGCTATATGCTTTTCCATGAATTCTAATATGTTACATACATACATTGTACCTCTAAGTAGTAGGTAGTATATAAGTAAATAAGTAAACTACAATATTGTGTGTGTACATAATAACGAATATTATTCTGTAGTGCAGTGAAGATGCAGTGTAAATGTTTCCTTCATCCTGTAATTGTAGGATTGCGGAGTAATAAAAGTTACAACTTTTACATAATATACGTACTCCCTATATTTGAACCATCTCTGCATAATAATAAAACGATAAAATACAAGATTTCTACTTGAGCTACGACTTTTGCACTCACTTCTCATAGTTAGAGGTATTTTCAATGAGGAATGGAGGATGCTACTTAGTTACACTATAATCTAACAAAACTCAGTTCATGTAAGCACATATTATTATCTTACGTAGCTATAGCTAGCAGCTATCTGCAGAACAACTTTTGCAAATAACTTTCGTAAGTTGGTAAACAATAGTAGTAAGAGGCCAGAGGTATGTATGTATCACTTGGTATTAGATATGTACCTTATAGTATTATAATGTATTGTAATTTATAATGAATTTAAGCTTAACTGGAAGTGCCACACCACGGCAGCTAGCCAGCCAAGCCAGTTTGCCAAGGAAAGTAGTAGGTAAGTAGTTCGGTAGTAAAGTAAGAGTGGCTATAATATAATGTTAGTCGTATAATAATATGAAACATTTTCCGACAGTGTTCTTTTATTCGTTTCCAGGTCATAAATTTCGGTGATTCCACTAAGGCTGGAGTAGCTAAGGAGAAGGTGTAAGTAGGTGGGAAATTACTTTCAGCGACCTAATACAAAAGTAAGAAATTTAGCGTGTGCATTAACAGTGTCAGAAGAGAAGAGAGTGCATTGCATTGCTTAGGTTTACATTTACTTAGTTAGACTCACTATTAGACTGGCTGGCTGTCGTGGTGTGGTCTGGTCTGGTGTGGTGTGGGTCGTGTTCCTTCCTTTTGCTATGTTATGTTACGATACGTTGCGTTTATGGTGTTGCTAGAAGAGCGGACGACTAACTGGTAATATTAGGAGCTTGCGGCTTAGGACAAGTAAGTAATCTGTAGCCAAGTTGTAAATTGCAAATAAGTACAACTTATAGTATCCTTGATATCGTATTGTATTCTCGGATACGGGCCTATCACGACCAACTTTCTTCATCATCCTTTCTTACTGCCATCCCACTGCAGTGTACTTTCACTCTTTTAGTGCTTATTACAAACGAACAATCTCCTCTTTCTTAACTTATATAGTACATACAGATACATATAGATACGCAGTTGATATATGGATAGTTTTCTAACAAATAGCCTATTACACAGGTATGTACCTATTTACTATATACTTTTATCACTGTTACTTATTTTCGCAGATACTAGTATGCTGGTGGTACGCTTAAGGAGTTTACTAGCTTTAGATGGACGGAGTGTTACACAATGTCCAAAGATACTAGAGAATGAAGCCAACTAAAGCTAACCACGACAGCAATCCCAATTCGCAATAATGTTCTGATTCTGAAGCACTAATGAAAATCCTACTTGTACGATGAGATTCTTACTTACTTACGCAGCACCCTTTCTTCCTTAACATCAGCTTTTCTTTGCTTCAGAGCTTTTAGACCGCTCGACTCGTCTCGCCTGCTTATCCTCTGTCTGTTGCTCTACTATGTCATATTATCATCTTCTTTTCGTGACTCTACTTTCCTTTTCTTTCAAATGTGGATTCCGAGTTTAACGAAAAACGAGATATGTAATATGTGCTAACAATCTACTGTTTTACTAACTTCATAGTTTACGCTGAGTACATAGCCTCAGTGCGTACCAGTATCAGTACCAGTGTCAGTATGGTATGTATATCTGTCTTTATAGTAAATGTGTATAGATATAGTACGTTAGATACATTTCATGAGCGTCCTTTCTTCGTATGATGTATACAACATCGTGTAGTAAGTATTCTAAAAGTAGATTCTTTTGTTCTTCAGCTTTTCAGCATTATTTCATTTCGTAACGTAGCGTACAAAGTTCAATAATGTCATATATACTATCTCTATATGGCCTTTTGGGTTCACTTGCTCTGCGAACCCAACTCTAACTTTGTGTGGTTAAATTATTGGTGGATTGGATATGTAGGAGATGCCTTATACTGTAATATATTAGATGAACATATCTGTACTTACTACGAAGTAAATATATCTGTCTGTACGTACATACAATGTAATGCAATATATTATAGCTATATTTTCTGTCTATCTATTTATTGTATAGGTATTAGTACATAATACTTATATAGCTAATAAGTATATTGCATGCAGTACAATATAAGGAGAGCCAAGCCAAGCCAGCATGAGTCTTTAGTCTTTCCTCTCGCTCACTCTTTGTGGCTGGGTGCCTATCCTCTAATATCATCGAACAAGGGAAAAGAAAGGAAGAGGGGCACGTGCTGAGATTACGGATGTGTAAGTTAACTCTTTTCGCTTTAGATGCTTCCTCTAGGTCATGTGCCCTGCTACTGCGACTACATACTTTTTCTTCTAAAGATGAGCCTTCACTCCTCTACACTCTCTGTAATCTCTCTAAGACTCTAATGCAACTGAAGATGAGGAGAGGATTCAAAATCTTTTCCAACCAACCTGCCTTCCACTCTATGACGGTAGTATTAAGCACTAGTGTTACGCTACTGATATGACTACTGATGTTACAATTCCCACCCATAGAAATAGGACTGATATAATTTGAGAGCTTCATGTAGACTTTTATTATAATATACCTTTAAAGTACTACATCTACAAGACTTTTCGACTTAAAATTCTACGATTCTACCGACTGCAAAGATATATCTAAGTAGGAGACACTTTTGCATCAAGTGTTTAATATTAAAGTACACTATTAAACACAAGGACAATTCTAACTAAATGTTTAGTTCAGTATTATATGCGCGTTTATAAGATTTAGATTTTAATATTGTCGTTTATTAAATTCTCGTTACAAATGCTTAGATTGGATTCTTTTCCGTGAGTCTTCTCTTTCATTTAAATTACACTTATTAGTTTGCAGTTGCTTAGTATAGGTAGGTGGTAGTTATGTGCAGGTTCCGTTAATTAGTATTCCTCCGTGTATGCACTACTATGTAGGGTAATTAATTGGTGAAAGATAATTCACTAGAATAAAATTTGCATAGTCGAGTGAGAGGCAATTAAGCTTAATAAAAAGAAATGAAAGATGATGGTGGCAATAATGCTGACAAGGGTACATAATAAAGGGAGTTCATTTACCTTCTAAGCGAAGAGTCGAAATTCTTATTTCCAGCTGCCGCAGAACCATGATTGGAATGGACTCGATTTCATTTCTGCTGACATCCAGAACACTAAGACGTGCTAAAGGGCCGAACAGATCAGTTGGAAGACCTTTGAGCCAGTTGTCCCCAAGTCGGAGTGACACCAGCGACACAAGATTGACAAAAACTTCCGGGTTCAGAACCGATAATTGATTATTCGAGAGGTCCAAATCCTTTTCCAATTCAATCAAACAAGAATTATTAGCACTCTTTTCATCGATGTATCATTGTCAACAGCAGATTAAATATAATATAACAACTGGTAGGTATTCCTTCTGTACTCCATTCCAGTATAGTAGTGTCAGATTGGTTTTACAATTAATCGAAGTTATGTACTGGACAGGACACGTACTAAAACATTTTGGAATTGGGGTAACAATCCGTTCCGTATTTTATGTTTAGTGTAATAGTATCTTTTCTAACGTGAATTCGCTTTTTCATTACCTATCCCTTGTCACATAGTATCAGAATCTGAAGACATTTACGAAATGGTTTAATGGGCATTTATTTTCAAGGGGAAATTGGGAATATAGGTGACGATAAACTCTAATAATGCATATTGTGTACTCGCACATTGACACATTCATCAATTCAAATGTACAGTTCATCACACTTTCTAAATTGTAACGAAAGAAGTGCACGTGCAAAATTATTGCTAAGACATAACAGTGAGAACCAGTGTCATAAAGGGTACCACCAGCCTCCAAATACAATTTTGGTTTGTCTGTCATCGCTAGCTGCTATAGTTTGTGCAGTATTAATATAATTGGAAAGCTGCTGGAGACTTACGATATAATTAATTCTATTTGCGTCTTTGGTAGACATTCTGACCTACATTATCTGCAATATCGCGTAGCTCATTCTGACTGATGCATCATTTATGTGCTTAAATTTTGGAGAGGATGATCTACGGAGAAAATAAATGATGAGAGAAGGAGGAGTAGGTGAGCGAGTACAGCTACAATACAAGACGGTAGCCTTCCATTCCAAATTTAGGACTGACTGCAATTCGACATACCGCTGCTAGTTGAAGAGTTCTCACTCTTCTCCTTCTCATCGTCAGTATATAAATACATATAAATACATTCATAGCTTTCCGTGAGCAACATTGCTAATTTTAACTTGGACACATCGTCAGTAGTGAGAAGTTAAATAAGTAAATCTTCTTTAGCTCACGTCAACAAAGTGACGCCATGGCTCGCTTTCTTGAACTCAGTTGAACTTGGTTTCAATGCAAGAGAAAGTACTTGTGCACCTAGATTCGATACAAAAGGGAAGACTGTAATTGGATAAATTCATGGCGGCCCTAACTATAACGGTAAACAATTACTTAGGTACCTACGAGTGCTAAAGTAGATAGCTACCTTCACGTAACGGTGTTGTTAGGTAGCTAAATACTATTGCTATATTATAGTAAGTAGCACTATGTACAAACCATTGTATTGTTATCATTCTAAACGACACTGCTTTCTCTCTGTCCTGTTAGCGTATATATAGATCCATGTAATGCAAGTGTATATTACTATATACTCGAATATATTGCTTTCTCCAGACTTGCAATACTCCTAACTACCTTACTAACTTTACGTACACTGCCTACTTGCTCCACTTCAGATGTTGTTAATAATAAATACAAAAAATGAGATTTCCACTAGCAAGAAATTAGAAAGAACAAATGTATTCCAATGGTTATACATACTACAGAGACTTTAAATGAATAAAATTCATTACTTCCTAAAGTTTAAAGGACACTTTCTTCTGGTACTTTCACTCACTCTTTTCTCATTCCCTGATCATTCATGATTAATTGTGCAACACAACAAAGCCGAAATGCAGCTATAGTAAGTTTCTAACACTCCATTATACAGATAGGTACGTATTTAGCTACAACAAAACTGATAATAGTATTTAGTTTTGGCGTATCTGATGTCACTCTTTTGTTTCTGTTACATTTTTGCCATTTATTTATATATTTTGTGCGTTGATTATATTTATAGAAGTATAATGTTTGTCAATATGTAGTAGAACGACTCTGGCTGACTAAAGTTTCTTAGTGCTAAAACGTATTACCAAGTACTGGAAAACTACTGGAAAACTTTGGATAAAAGTAAATCTAAATAAATTATTCAAAATTCAAATAAAATAGTAAAAACTCTTTGCTACAAAGTAAAATGTGCATATGTATCCCAGTAGCCAGTAAAGTATGTATGTTTAAAGTATTTACTACTAGTACATACTATACTGGTTGGGTAGTAGACTACTCTACGAACTACACATATTTAGTAGAAGTTGTAGATAGTAATAGTAGTGTTACTATAGATCCTTACCATAAAGTAACATTGCTTACACTATTAGATAAATACAAATGAGCTTCTTGTACCAATTTATGCATATTTATTTTAACTATGTAGCTCTCAAATATAAAAAGCAGAGCATATTTAGGTATAATATACGATTGTGTTTATTTATAGGACTGAAACTGGTAGGAAGAATGTCTGCTCCGAATGAATAAGCCAAGAACTAGGAATGTCTCATAAGCCAAAGTAGGAATACTCATACATAATAAGGAACAGATAGGTATGTTTGATATGTGCCATGCCAAAGAGTAAACTGCAACTGTGCATGCATGTGTGCGATAAAGTACATGTGCAATCATGCGAAATAAAAAGCTTGAGAAAGTAAGCCAAGTCAAATTATGGGAAAATATGTATTTCAGCCCTCGTGCTCTGGCTGGTCTATGTGGTCTCACTTTGCAGACACAGCGGTAGACTAGGAAATGAAAGGCGAGTGAAAGTTCAAGTACTCTCTTCACATCTCTCTCCGTCTAGCATAAGAAAACAGCGACAAAGAAGAAGAAAAAGAAGCACAAACCAAAATAGGCTTTACAGAAACTACAACTGCATATTATATAGGATGTTGTCTCTTTTTCCATAGTGCTATCAAGTCACATCATATTTTCATCTTCACTCTCATTTTTCTTTGCTGCTTTACTTTTCTTGCATCTATTATTTGAATAGTGTAGACCTAGCAGGACTAGTACATAATACAAGAACTTCTTAAATTCTGCATCTTCACAAACTTTTCCACTCCAACTCCAACTCATCGTCTTCACTCCACTGTCACTGCATAAATGAAAATTTCTCCAATCCTCTTGGAAATATTTTGAAAAATTCACTCATTTGTACCGCTACGCTGCAAAAATATTTTGTGAAGACCTACTACTTTATATTTACGACTAGGTTGGAGATCTAGTAGATACCTACTGTGTCCTGTACTGTACTATGTGTACCTACACAAACAGTAATGAAAGTATAATTTATTTATCACGGAGGCAGTACGAATTCAAAGTTCTGCAGGTCTATATAGTTCTTCTATCCTGTTATCCTAGCTTCCAGTCACAATATTACAGGGCTCAGTTTGACTCTTATTAGAAAATGGAAGGCGCATACAAAACGAAGCTATAATTCGTAATGTAAATCAGCCAACAATTTTGAATTGCATACATAGACTTAAATTTCTATGCATAAGGATATTATTGTGAATCTACATTTACATTAAGCACACTACAGATACAATACTAAAGCCCATATTTGCTCTATATAGATGAGGGAGGACAAAAAGATGAATTTTAGCAAAATAATTCTTCCATATGTAGCGTCAACGTCAAAAATTGAACTCTGGCAAGTAATTGTACTACTATGTAAATATATAGTAAGTAAGCATCACTGCTCCGAATACATCTAACATAATCTGTAGTATTGTTATTATTACCAGCAGTATTATTAAAGCTTCCTCTGGATTCTGGCTGAACCTAGATGAGCCAACAACGCAGGAACAGTTGCACATAGTAAAATGCCAAATATGTTCTATTGCGAGAAGAACAAAACTAATAAACGTAGTAATACCCACTGCATACTGGCCGTATGCATTCAATAAATTATTCACGCGTAATTTGAGTAAAATGCTTTTCGCTACATTGTATCGTGGAATGCATATTATAGGCTCGGCGGGCGAACTCAGCTCACTTCACCATCTAACAGCAGCAGATTAGTGTCGGAAATATTTTGCTAATGTCCTGACGTAGGGCAATGCTATCCCTATTAACGAATACGTAACTTATTTAGCATTAATGATATTTCTGTCTTTGTAACATGGTTTCATTTAGTATGGCTGAGAGGAAAGCCCTCGACCAGGTCAACTTTTTGGCTCAGGTAGTTTATCTTTATCAAATGGCATAATAGAATGCTAGGACATGCATTGCTATTTTAGTAGCCGTTTATAGGGATCTACCTACTAATGGCAATAGTAGGCGCTATTAGCAATTTATCCAGATATGCACTGCAGATGTGATGTAGCTCAAACAAATAGCTATGGAATGGAACACTGATGAATTCAAATTAATTCATACTACGTGCCAGTGCAGATAAGTGCTAATAATAACTATGTCATTCCAGGATTTGGCAACATTCATAAGAAAAAGTCTCAAACTACCTACATATACTTCTTTACTGGAAAACATTTATGATCTACTGTATTATCGTACTATAGTATATGTTCAGTGCTCCTTTATGGCTAAGTTTTGTTAAAATACCTTACAGACAGCATATTGTAACATGATTATGTATATACAAAAATTAATGAATCATGCTTTCATTATCTTTTATTTGTATTCCTACATCTTCTATTGTTAGAGTAGAGATGCTAATTTTGTAGGTCAATGGATGACGGAGCTAAGTAAAAAGGTAATTGTGAATGTAAATGCCTAAGTCTTTACAGACTATTTGGCTAGTGTTCCCTTGTGTTATGTTTTCTAAAACTATTTAAAACATCTTCAACGTGAGAATTTTTGTAGCAAAAGCTCTCTCCCACTCTCACTTTGTGCAAAGTATGGAAAGAGAGAAATGGCTTTTTGGAATGGAAGGATGATATATGATTTGCACGTGGCGGTTCCCTTATTTTCTGACACATAATATAAACTGAATGCAATGGATGTAGTCAACCAGATCTCTATAGATATATTTTCATTTCTCTACTGCTGGATACAAGCTAGACATACACTACACACATACCACTCCACTCTAGGGTGATAACAAAAAATAATTCCGGATTTGAGAAAACTCGTAACATTCCCAACACAATCGCAATTCTTTCCATCTAAGGCACATGCACATTAGAATTGAGAGAGATAAAAGCATTCGTCTCATAGCAATACTAACATATTTTGTGTTCTTTAGTTTAGTTCATATATCTACCTACTATTTATTTTCTAAACTCATACACTGCGTTTGTAGATATGCCAAAGTTAGATTTTCCAAAGCAGCAATATCATGATTCTAGGACGGAACATCCCTTGTCATGGAAAAGACCGTTGACAGAAGAGACCGGAGGACAGAACGACTCGTATCTTCCATATAGTACGCATACTGAGTATTATCCTATCAAATAAAAATGAAAAACGTGGTTTCGAACATGATGACTACAGAAATAGTATGATATTAAAAATATGTATTGTATTGTCCCTGTGTCTATGTGGATGGTCTACTCTCTGATGTGTAAACAGCAGTGAGCAGTGTATAGCACGGGTCTTTTTGTCCCCCAGCCTCTTCTGTCAATGGGCTTTTCTGTCCCACGGGATGTTCCGTCCCATTACCATTCTGCTCTTAGAAAGGAAAAGATGAGGGTTATTTACTAATCAAAAACAAATCATAATAGAGTTATCGGAATATAATGTAGTTAGATATTACGATGCTCCACATCGCTATGATTGTTATTACGGGCGCTATACTACTAGCGAAGTAAAGCTTGGACTGAAAATGAAGTGAAAGTTTGAAATGGTGTTTCTATGTAAAAAGAGAAGGTTCTTCGTCGAGGTTCTAGCTGCACGTATACAAAACGTTTTACTCTGTGCACCTTCTGTCCTGTTTTAATTTTTTAGAGGGTAAAAACGACCCAATTGTAAAAATTCTTGGTGTAAAGTGACCGCTGACGACTGATACAAGTGATA
>JAQFYC010004504.1:0-16946 GCA_034694165.1 Tomocerus mixtus | reverse complement strand
TTGGTCGATTGCAGACGTCATTAGGGGGGGAGGGGGTACACAAAAACAGACGATGGCAGACAATGGGGGGAGGGGGGGTCCAAAAAGGGCCTAAAATCGCAGACGTCATTTATGGATGATATATAGGTTTCCTTATTACCTAGTACCTAATACCACAAGCATTATAAAATGCTGTGTCTTATCCCATATTGTGCAAGTGCACATTTATTAGGTTACCTTTAACTTAAATCATTAATCTTTGTTAACATTGTGAGGATCAGTCAGATGCATTTACTCCTTAAGTATCTGGTTCATTTTTTCCGAAGCTTTTACTCACGATCAGTAGCGCACATTAAATCGGCAGTAATTTTTAATCTTATAATCCCGACCTTGACTGGCTATCTTTTTCTATTTGCATACCGTACTGTATTGAGTATGAAACTATTGAATTATAAACAGAAAATACATATATTAAATATACTATCGTTTTTTAAGATATGTATATTATGATCTCTTGTCGCTTGATCTCAAGTTTAAATCAACATTCTCGTGGGAACGCAAACAATAACCGGAATGAGTCTTATATTTTTTGAGATTTTATGTTGATATATTTTATTATCATATATTACATATCTGTAAGCATCATTCTGCAGATAATAAACTTCAACGAACTCCATGGCTATAATTGTTGTAAATAAATGTACTATATTGAATAGTTATATGTTATAGTAGGTCTAGGTATCCACATACGGATAGGGTGTCATTTAATGCTTACCTAGGTTAGATAAGGAGTAAGATAAGTTACAGGGAGTGAAATGAGAATAGGAGACAGTGTTCTGTTTAAATTAAAGAATGAGAACCTCTTATAATTAAATTACTTACTTACACATGGTAAAAAACTAATAAAAAGCTAATACTTAAAAAATGATAATTATGGTCAATCAATTAACAATATATGTTATGTTAGTAAGTAACTAGTTAACATAGCATTAACAATCCAATGCAAATGCAAAGGATTATGAATTTTTCTGGCACCAAAGCAAATAATCATCATTCTCATCAATCTGCATTTGACATGGCACAAGTAAGAAATAAGAATCCTCACATTACTTACTCAAGTACGTTGATGTTATGGCATTATTACACTAGAAAAGTCGTTATCGGTTTGCTACTATATACTATGATATAGTACAGTTACAGTTATGATGAGTAATTGCGTAGCGTAACAACTTTACTTTGCTCATAAGTTAAGGAAATGCAGCTGACCAAGTAAAGTAAAGTGAGTTCCCTTTATCGTATCACTTTATTCTACTACTACAGTTGAGAGCTGAATTGATAGTCTTCAGAATTGTGTATGGTACATGCAAAAACAATTCTTTAAGTAAGTAGTTCATCTACAGACAGACAGAAATCAATTCTGGACTGGATTACTCTAGTTTACAAGAAGAAGCTAACTTTTTCTATGTTCTACTCTTCTATACATATAGTACTATTAATCCACTTGCTCTAGATCTGCATTTCTAATGAGTGGAGACTTAAACTCAACTACTAATGTACTCGATTTAACACACTAAACTAAACATCAATTTATTCAATGTTTATTGAAGCGCAAACATGTGAATGTGATCTAATAAACTAATACTTGCTACTTAATAAATCACTATAGCGCGTGCATAATCTAATTTGGAGTAGGTATGTCATTGTTACTATTTAATGAACATGTGCTTTATGATGCTCTCTTTTCTATTTTCAAACGAAATAAATTCCAAGAAAATAATAATTTTTTATAAATGAAATGCACAATCAATTCTTCATTTTTGGAAGAAATCGGCTGCCCGCTCGCTTAGAATGTATCTCAGCTTTGATAACAATTTTCATGCATTAATGTGCTGTATTAATGTATGAAGACTCTGGTTGAATTTCGAATTAGAGATTTTTGAGGACGAGCACACTCACTCGACCACAAAAAAGAATATTTTTAATTTTCTTAATGTATTAATTGTCATTAAGACAAATAAGATAGCTTTTGCTGCTCCCATTATTTGTTCAACTGATGCCTTCTTAAGAGACAGTAGTGGACCTAGCTAATCAATTGAAATGAATAGAATCAGAATGTGACTTTGTCACTTAACTTGAATTATGTAGTGCATAACGCCATGGATTTAACAGTTGAAGAATTAGCGACAGTTTTCCTTCTGTCCTTACAATATCTCAACACACTATTAGAGAATCATATGATGATGACTACAGTATTACTAAAAAGACAAGACAGAGACATCGATAGCAAGAGATGCATGGCCAATTGCTGTAGTAAACAACATTTTTCTAGATGAGGTCGTGGCCAACTAAACAGCTTCATGACAACATACATATACGACAAGCGATTAGTACCGATTGTGTGTTTCTAATTCTAATACAGATTACAGAATGACCACAAACAACAAACTGGTGACAATGGAATCTGCTATATTATTGAAAGTACAAAGTTCAGTTCAAACAAAACTATTATGATACCTACTACTATAAATAACACACAAAGTGCATGTATAACTGATTGTAGTAGTCGAGTTTAATGATTAGTTTACTTAGCCCATGTTATGCGTTGGTTAACTGAGCCAATTACTAAGTCATAGTACACGATGTATAATTAAAACTAACATGTACATGTGTAAAGCTAGTTTGTATTAAGTAATAAATATTATTGGATTCAGGGCACTTGCTAAATACCAAGCTGAACATAAACAATAATTAGTATTTGCTAATTAATTATTAAACATTAACGTGTAAAAATTTGTAGGCTATGAAGGGTATGAGTTTTTTACTGTTATTACGCATGTAAACAAGCTTACCAGATTTTCTAATACAAAATATAAATATTTTACTAAGTTACTTATTGAACAGTTTTTCCTAAATGCTACCCATTTACTACAACTTTACGTATACCAAAAATGAAATAACATTCTATATTACATTTTGTATGCATTTATTTTAAATAGTAAATCTGGCAAACCTGAAGGATTGGAAGTTGCAATTGATGTAGTTATAAATTATAAATAGCTAACGTATATACCTACATATAAATACAATAATTATGAGAATGTGAAGTTTGCTGCAGTATTCGTACTTTTTGTGCCTACCATTTATCAGAAATTGTTTACAAGAAAAGAAAACTTATGACTATGACAAATCATCAAGAAAGCCACAAATACTATACTTACATAGATAAACGGGAAAATTGTTTTTCTACAATGACTATGACTATGACACGACACGAAGAGTTTGCTGTTGTTTAATCACATTTTTATGTGTTACAATAGTTGGAAATACAGCTCAGTTCCTCTATGCACCAGTTCATTCCATTTCATTAATAATTGTCAACAGAGATAGATTATCAGTGTCATAGTTTATTTTGTCTCATGTAAAAATACTGACACGTGCACTTAATTTATTTCCTTTTATTTATTGACCTATGCATGGATGCATAATTAATTTGACTTTATTTGACAATTATTTGTTTACGTAATACAAATACACATGCTTCTATGCTTCCTCATTTATTCAACAGTAGATAAATACATACACATTTTAGGCCAACATTGCAAATACACCGGCCTTAAGGATTAGTAGACTCTTGGTCACTTTTGCGGTCGCTTTGTTATACAATGTATAAAGGATATTTAATTTTCTTTCAGGGTCCTGATGGTATGCTATCTTATATCACAATGTTATTTAAATTGTCCTCGAGCCCAGTACCTACAGCAGAAGTTTAGGTCAAGGTATGCATTGTCAATACCTACAGATCATAAATGCGACACATTCAAATTCAAGGTATGGAATTGTTTAAAGCTTAAATCACATCTGCTTTGCATTTAACACTTTACATTGCACTAATAATTAAATAAACGGTTGTAAAAAATAATATTTTCAATTAATGGAATATTACCTAAGGTTATTAAGTTCATTTTGGCTTGGGTTTGGTTGTGTGTCCGTGAATGAGTCACTGATTTGATTTGATTATCACCTGTTCTCTTGGTTAGGTGCAATAAATACATAATAATATTATCTATGAATTAATGAATGACACTTCCCGCAGTGCGTCAACCTTTCTACTATCATTATAAGTATTATCACTCAATCCATTTCTTGGTGGGATGGAACATCCATATGATTTTGTCGCTTTCATTGCACGTGTAAAGGAAATGGCAAAGCAGTGAACCATACGAGTGCACAATAAAGTGCAGTAAAATGATGGATAAAAGGATACAGTAATATAACTCAAGAGATAATAAATTCATTAATGATTTTCAGTTCAGTCTGATTATTATTTATAACATTACATACTTTATTGTTTAACCTTTATTATCTGTATTTATGTACATAGCGTAATGCTACCAGATGTCCAGATTTAGAGAGGATTGTCCCAATTTCATCATCTAGGTTGTTTTGCTCCTATTTTGAAAATGTGCCCCTATTTTAACTATAGTTCGTCTCGTTTATTAAGGAAATTGCCTATTTAGGAAAGTTTTTTATTCCGGTTTAAATACACCGTTGTTCTTTGTACTTTTTTAAAGTTCCTAAAAATGCTTTAAGTTAAGAAAAGCTTCGTAATTCTTTTTAATTCGCAAAATAAACATACGATGCGTATTCAATTTTTGTCCAATTTTTTTCAAAATGTTAGTATAAGGAAAGCGTCCTTATTCCTGATTTTCCGGAAGCATTGCTGAAACGTATCCCAATGTTGTCCTTCCTTGGAATCTGGTAGCATTATTACTGTGCTATGTAATGTATGTGACAGGATTTTATTTCCATGCACAAATGTGGTCCATAATATTTGTTAGACTTTGTCCTTCCTATTGGTTTTGGTTTCTGCTGTCGCAGAGCACCCTAATGCAAACTTAAATGTGTATGTGCATGAGGACCGGTTGTCACGAAATAATGTAATACAGATAATATTATTATTAATATAAATTGGGCAAATGTATGCAGTATCATTATAGTGTGTACTGAATTAGCTGGGTTAATGCAATGCAATGTATTTTGTGAATAGACGCAAAATCAAGAGCGTAAATTGTGGCCTGGCTATGTACTCGTACTGTCAAATAAATTTAATTATATCAGAAAGTTGTGACGCACAATGCTACTAATTGAATTGAATGAACGCGAGTCTTAATTTACTAAATCCTAAATTCAAGAACATACAATCATCAAAACAAAACCATTAAGATTGTGTAAATGTGTCCAGAGACACTTCTCTTGGGGATTTTTATGTTGTTCATAATCTTTAGTAGACTGTTCATAAAAATATTAATAATATTTTAAATATTATTGAATGGTTAATGGTTAAATTGGTAAAGACAGACAAGAACTTCCCTGAAAGATTTATTACAGTGTGTGAAGTAATCAGGTAATAAATTATGAATTTTCATGAAAAATAAATATTTACTGAAAAAATGTTGGAAAATTTTCAATATTTGCTGTTTCCTCTCGGAAAGATTACTACTACGAAAAACTAAGAACTCATGATATTTATTTAATATATCTGCATAGCTTTCATAGAAGAATTTAATGCATTATTATTATTTAGCAAAAGTGTAAAAGCTAGCAATTGCTACTCAAATATAGATTTATTTTTAGGAATGCGATTGCAAAAAAATTATGGAACGGTTGACGGTAAATAGAGTAGTACTTAGTTTGCTAGTTTGCATTTCCTGATCAGTAAGAGGGCTTTTATTTTTACCGACCAATTACCTGCAGTTTTCCGTTTGTTTCACCTTAGGCGCTTTCTAAGCTAAGCAAATTAAGCTTTGGCAAATTGTGCAAATAAATTTTGCATGGTTAGCATTTTTGTGTCTAATTGTCTATATGGACATGCTAAAAAACTCCCTATCTACCGTGTATAGAACAGAGTCGCAAAAATAATATTGGCACTATTGGGCAATCTACCTTACCTGCTATTTGACTTTACTTATCTTGCACAAACGAATATTGAATGTTTACTCAAATGAATCAGGAATATTTATTTTTAGGCAGCTTTAGCAAGAGTATATTTCCTGTTTACATAATTGTTACTTTATTTATGGTCAAAATGACAGAGTAATAATATTTTGCTTCGTGTATTTACAAAGGTGAAATATTATATACTTGCATCACATTTATTATGTACGTTCTATCTCTGCCTGATGATTTGTAAACGAGCAATGTTGGTATTAAGGATTCTATATATATTATGGTAATTGTAGGCACGGTAGTGAAAGGCCCAAAAGGAAGAGGTAAACGTTTCCTAATTTTCCAACCTAAATATTGACACGTTTAGCACTATTACGGATATTTTCATGATGTCAGTTATTGTACATTCCTTTGATTTTTGTTTATTGATGATTATTGTAGCCTAAACAATTAAAGGGTCAATAGATTTCAGTTTTTTTATAGTTTTGTTCATACTATCCCTGATAATTACATCAGTTGGAATAAATATTTTGTGTACCCTGCCTCTTTGACCTTTGCAGCTTAAGTGTAATAAAACATTTCTATACGTAGCCATTAAATTGATAATCTCTCTAGCCTCTAGCTCTAGTTTGTGTTGCGGAAAATTAACTGAGGATTGGATTTTATATATGGTCAGTTACAACAGAAAATTATAAGCTTATTTATTATTCTTCTTCTAATATGGAACAATAATAATCAACAATAATAATTAGTCACCCACAACAAGTATGTACATAAAGCTTCTGTAACTGTATACATTTACATAAATACGAAAGCTGCATACATAATAAAGATAACAAACAATAACAATAAAACAATATTTGTACACCTAACTAAACCTAACTGTTTAACACAGAAAAACTATAACATACAATATAATCCGAATATTCAAGATAAAACTAGGGAATAAATCCGAGCAGCTGGGTTAGCTCATTTTTAAGGATTTGTTGATCTCATCTGCAAGTGTATTGTAATACATCGTGTAGTTATTATAATCTAGTGTATTTGAAACTATGAAACTTTGAAGTAAATACATGTGTGTTTACAAAAATAAATGGTAAATAGTACATCATGTAGACTCAACGTGCCTTGGCTTTGGCTTTAGGGAAAATGTACATGAATAAATCTACTTTGCATACATACTCTATTTAACTAACAGATCAGTTCATTGTCATTAGTATTAGGCAAGCCAAACTAAGCACTGCATGATGCATTACATGCATTCCAATTAGACACAACACAAGTACACATGTATCAGGAATTCTTTGGAGTATCTATGTGAATGTATAATCTAAATCATACAGAAGGTCAAACCAATAATTGAGAAATGCGACGCAGTTTTACAATTACACACTTACTGATAAATAAATACAAATTACAAATCCACACGCCTGCTCCTGTACCATTTCATTGTAATGAAAAATTATAATTAGTACCTAGTACATACTTACGTAAAGGAAGAGAGGAGGGGAAATTTTTGTTAAAATAACATTCAACTTTACAAGGCAATATAAATATTTATACGCATTGGAAAAAAATGACAACAACGAGAAAGAATAGTTCTAAAGAAAATATAATATTATATTTAAAGTAGATTAAAGCTAAGTACATTTGAGGTATGAAATGCTAATGACCACAGACAGAGTTGTCATTTAACTTTAGTAAATATCTTATATATTATGTGCCTAAACAATGCAATCATATCATAAGTTTATCTTAAGTACATCAATACAATGCAAATATCTACAGCTTCTATATAGAGTAATTAATTTCGTCCACCTTTTAACATTTAAATTAACATATATTCATTAATTGTGTATTCAGCTAAAATAATATTTTGAATAACTTAGTTACTCACATAGGTTTAGTAGCAACTTGTGGTACGGCTTTAATGGGGAGTTGGATAAAGTATTGTTTGTAATTAACAGCTAATTATAGTGAAAACAAAATACTATGCAAAGTACGTTATTGCCTGTTGGGACTAATGTTAATCTTACCAACAACAATGTAAAAAATAAAAACAAAGCTATTATCAGCAATTAAGTTTGACCTACATAATAGTACATACATGCGCTTAATATGGCCTATTGCTGCATTGACTTTAACTAAAAATTGTAGAAGTGTAAATATTAACAAAAAATTATTTAGGCTATTTGGCTACTACAATTACATTCATAGAAACATATTATGTAAAATAGAAATGTCAGTATATATTGCCGAGCTATTAAGAGATTGATTGCTACACTTAATAGGGTTTAACATTGGGTTTACTACATGCATTATACATTTAGTTAACTATATTTTATTGTTATCTGCTCTAATTGCCTAAGGACTATGTAGGTGCTGTACAGTAATTAAGTAAATGCATACTAATAAGTAGATAATGCCGTCTTATGTTTGGAAGAATTTTATGAGTCAATAAATACATTACATTGTTATATAGGAATAGGGTACATAGGCAAGGATAGTATATAAATATAGATATATATTATTGCAGGTAGTTCAATCAGAAAATGAATGGCGAATTCCTGGTTATCATTTGATATTTAAATAAAAGACGAGACATATTGCGAAAATTAATTTTACTTGATAACGAAATCTTAAACAGAGAGAGTGTAGTTTATTGGTAGTTGGTATACCTTGAATAGTGATTCTACTAATGCTAAAAAATAAAATGAAAGCTAAGCAAATGCTTTAAACGGTTGTGGTAAAAGGTATTAGTTCTATACGATCGCTTCGGAAATATTTCTGAATTCATATGGGCAGGGCACTCTCAACTCAACATAAGCGTTATATTATGCTGCATTGCTGATGGCTAAAGAAGATGCTAAAAATAAGTGCAATAATATTAGTTTGCATTAAAATAAATAAAGGTAAAACAATTTCTATATACTTCTCCATAATATAATCCACAAACAATCGACGATTTAAGTTATCTCGGTATATATATGTGGGTATCTATATAAATATGATTTGCTTTGGTCCGGTACAAAGCACAATAGTAACATAAAAAGGTGAACTACATATATACTAGCAACATATATAACAAAATCAATTACTAAATGGTTCTTAATACATGAAAAGTAGTGTTTGCTTTTGCTTAGAAACAAATTAAGTCTTCAATTGCAATGATTTTGTACTTTTTTGCAGGTACGTTAAATGTGTAAGTATTTTCGTTGAACAACTATTGAGAAAGTTTTGGAATAAAACGAATTTATGATTTATGTACATAAGTAGAATGATAGACACTTAATATTTAACTTAACTTTTAAGACTTGTAGTCGCCGCAATTAACTTGCGTGCTATAAACAGAGTCTTAAGAATTTTTGGCAAAACCGTACTTCCTGCTACGTAGACTATTGTAATATTATACTGTCCTTATAGCTCTTTAGATCTTACTACAGTAAGCAAACTAACATAACTTATTTAAGGGTATTTACAATTGTTGCAGAAAAATGGCCTGATTTTACATACAGATATTATGTAATATTTAACCCATGATTATGATGCTGCTAAATTAGTAGTAACTAAAAACCACAATAAATTCACAATAAGTCTTAATTGGAGATTTACATAAAAAGTTCCCTTTTACCACACCGACACCAAGTACCTATACCGTAACACTAATACCAACACTGGTTAATATCTTTCATAAAATAATCTGTTAAAAGAGAAAGAAATTGACATAATAACCGAAGGTACGATTTTACATAATATGTAAATATACTAAAATTTTAGTACCTTTTGCACAAATAAGTGTTTAAATCCCAAACTAATGTTTATGAATGAAATATCCACTGCAGATGAGACGAGGATGAATAGCTGATGAGACAAAACGGTGAGGAAACAGTCGATCTAAAATGCAAATTGTAATAGATGCGACCGCTGTCGGTAGAAAATGGATGAATCGGCTTCAGCGCGAACCCACTGGAGAATTTAAGCCGTCCTAAAATAAATACAGTCCCGTATACGCTACAATTTTTCTGTAAAGCTACGCTTTTGACATAATTTTAGTTGTAAAGCTCTCCAGATCTAAGTATTTCAAAAATTTTAGTCTATATATCTATCGAATTAATTTTTCTTTGTGCTTCTGGCTTAGAACATTTAAATATTCTTGATTCGTTTAGTCATATATATGCAAGAAGTAAAGGTGAAGGTAAGATGTTCGGTGTTTTTAACTTTATTTTTAAAAAAATCGCAATTAAAATTTTTGATGGTTGTTTTTTATTGTTGAAATATTAATAATAGAACTGTCAATGACATTTTTTCCAGACTTAATTAATGAGTTAGACGGGAAAGCTGGAGCGATCAGATGTTTCTGAACTTCTTAATAAATGCTGGGCATAGAGAATGAAAAGTCAAAAATTTTATAACCAGATGCGAAATGCATTATTCAGGCACACTTGCCGAAGATGGGCAACAGCCCAATGCTGACGAAGATTTGCAGATAAATGAGTAAGATATTTATCACCTTTTAATGTTCTTTAAAATAGAAATATCCATTGATTACACCGGAGAGTCGGCAAATCGGATTTTTAGACAATTATATGCGTGATTCATATTATATCAAGATGTTTTCCCATACCGGAAATTACCACGATTTACTCAAAATATAAGCCAAAAAATGTTAAAGTATAGAAATGGAGGCGTCTTTGTAATTTTTTTTAAAAATAACCTATTGAATTTCAGACTCGCTGCTGTTGAAGAGCAACAATGTCCATTGCCTTCAAACGACTCTTTAATTCTATGGAGGACGTTTATTAGCTCGTGTTACCATCATCCCAACTTGATGGCTCATCAAGATGTAATTTGTCTCCGAGAACTCTTTCAGAAGTTGGGGAGCGATGTTCGTTGCGAGAGTGCTAACATATTAGTTTCTCTGGGGGTAAGCGTATTCATTATCCCTTCCAACATTCAATTTCAATTTAAAAATGTATATTTATTACTATTACTGTTAGAAAGGATCTGTAATGATTTTGTGTTTGTTTAATCTACAGCTTTCCGAAGAAGCAACAAACTACCTTCGACCAAGTCTGCCACAAAATTTTATGTGCCCAATGTTTGTATTCGCATTTATTTCGGAAATGGAACTGGTAGCGCATTTAAATATTGCAATTGTAAAAAAATACGGATTTATGGACAACATGAAAGCCTCAGTACTGGAAATGGTCACTCATGTAGTTAACTTTCCGGAAGTCCTACTTACCGAAACATGTGTTTTCATTTACGACTTTTTGGTCAAGTTTGGTGTTGTGGCCGAGAACATCGATAATGTTATCAGTGCTACAAAAATTCGTCGTCGGGAAGGAGTTGTTAATGCTTCTGTACTAGCTCCTGACCTTGACCTTCCCCCAGCTCCTAGTTCCGAACTATCCGAACCCCCAAGTAGCACAAAGGAAGTGAAAAATAAAAGCAATTCGAAAAAACGAAAGAAACCAAGCGCTCCTCCAGTGCCAGTGCCGGAAAAAGTTGTTGAGAATTCAAAGTCAGCCTCCACATCGGATTCCTTTGATGATATGAGTTCAGAATTGTTGGACGAATTTGAAGGGGACGGAGACGAAGACGAAGATGGAGAAGGAGAAGGAGATGACGAGGAAGGTGAAGATGGTGACGACAACACTCAGTCTGCAAGACGCAGACGAATGCATAAGCCCTTTGAGTGCCCAGTGTGTCACAATAAGTTTGTTTACAAAGGAAACGCTAATTATCACATTCGGCGAAAACATCCCGGATCTGAACAAATCCCAGTGAGCCGAAAAAGAGTGCCACGTACTGAAGACTACGTCGCCCCCTATAGTTGCCCTATTTGCAACACGGGATTTGTCTGTAAAAGTAATTGCAGAACACATATTAAGAAATTCCACCCGGATGCAGGTGTCGAGCCGAAGGCAGCTGAAGCTAGTGCGAAAAATAATTCCGAAAATTTTTACACGCAAGTCAATTTAAGTTTGGAAACGGAAGATACCACAGATAGTATTTCAAATCTTCTTCATCTTAGTGATGAAGATTCGTCTTATTTGACATGACAGATGACCTTAGTACACATTTTAAGGACCTTGATCTCATTCATTCAAACGGTCTCCTGCAGTCGTGAACGTCGTGATACGAATACGAACTATAGTTATTAATCGTAAATTTTCTTCATCAGTGGAGTGGACTAAGATTTCCGAATGTAAAGATAGCAAAGTTAGAAATGCCTATCTATAATGGTTTTGCAATTTAGTTCGCTTCTGCAAATCCTGGTACTCCTCCAAAGTTTGGAAAACAGTTAATTTATTTTCAAAATGTGTACGTTACATCTCGGTCCATTCCTTCATATCCTCAACCTCGAGCAATGATGCTGAAAAGAAATATATACCTATTCAAGAACATGATTAAAAAATACACGATTTGTTATTACTACCCTTTTTTAAAAGCTATGCGATGGAAATAGAAATTCCCCATTTAGGTTGTTGTTTCTTATTGCATTTATGTGAAACACCATATCTAAACTCTTCTTATATAGTAAATGGAGGGAAACGACAGACTTCTAGTGTTAGTATGTAATGTACGTGTATTCTAATTATTACTTTTATGTTTTACAATCCAAACCCCATCAATTCTATGTCAGAAAGTCATAACAAAAACCAATCTAGATTTTATATTAAAATATTTAAGGTGTATGTAAGTAGGATAAATCATAAAAATACAAAAGAAGGTAATTATGATGTAAATATGATCGTATAATGGTATTTGCTATGTACTGACTGTTGTAGTATACAAGGTAAACATAAATGCAGTTAATTGTAATTGTAATCGTTAATATTAAAATACTTTATTGTAGCATGAAGTGGGTATAAAGATGTCGATGTGTAATACAACTTGAAAAGGATAATTGTTCTAGATTTTTATGTAGCCCCCAATACAAACTTGATTATTTAGTCACTAGCACATAAGTAACATAATTTGTATTTATCTGGCGTTTACGTTTATGGTATTTACAATAATTAGTAAGAAAACTACGGAAAGTCCAGGTTCAGTTATGACTCTGTCAACAAATATTGACTGTTTTAATTGTAGTAGCGTTAGGACAGATTATACATAAGTAATTTACAGCGATTTTAAACTACATAAATAAGTACACGTTTTTAATTATTAAGCGCAAGGTTCACTATACAAATCACTTATACTAATTGTAGTAATCAGTTCTGATTTTAATTGTCTGTTTATGAAAACCTACATTAAAGTATGTACAATTAAAATATATCACAATTTAAGAAATAATGTGGGGTCTGGTGAGTGGATGTCTAGTTTCAATTTTCAGTGACTGTTTCCCAAATGACAACTACCTAATCAATTAATGCACGTAATTTTAGATAAAGTTGTATTGTAACTACGTTTTTGGTGAACATTTACTTACTTTATAGATCCGCATAGATGCATTTACGTACTAAATTCGTTTTCATTTATGGAAAATTATTGTAAGCTGTTTTCTAGTACCTAAAAACCTATATTAAAATAATTATGTTCTGTTTCCTACATTAATTATTTGGTTGTGCTTTTTGTACTGTGCATGGTGCATTATAAATTTTTACTGGAAAGTAAAGTTCGCTAGGCTGTAATAAGCCTTCCTTCCGAGCATTCATACAACATCCTCATCCGGAAGTAATTCATGTGACCTTGCGTGAAATCAAAATTGAATCTGCGGGACAAATACTCCGCATATTGGAGGACAAACACTCCACAATCGCTGCTGTTTCCTTGCCGGGGGATGTCCTATAGAAAATTGCAAAAATTGCCAATTTAGCATTTTGTGAAACTTTTAAATTGTACTTCTATGTAAAAAGAGAATGCAAATTACTCCAGTGGATATACGTGACGCTAAAATTTAAATATTTACCAGATGATGTGCCAGTTTTACAGTCCACAAGCTTGCGTCGAAGAATTCCTTTACACCGGTGCTGATTCGTTTCTCCGCCTTCTTCCGGTTCATTTCTCTTTCCTTATCACCTCCACCAGCGGAATTATCTTCTGGAAATGCAATAGCTTCTTTCTCTCGCAATACACGCTCATATTCCTTTTTCAGGTACATTGCTATCACCTAAGAAAAGAAAATTGAATTAAATTCATTTATTTTTAAGAATGGAAATCTGTTACACATGGATAAATTGTAGTTAGTACTTTAAGGCATCTGATGTTTTGTTTTTCATTGTTACTCAAGGAATCATACAGTAGGATCGATCTGTTTCCCATATCCACCACGACCAAGCGCCAATGGTTGCCAATAATGCATGGGATAAATATAAGTTCGTGCTCGAAGATTTCTTCACCTTTAGTGGTGTCCTTCACGGATATATATCCTAATAATAATGCACATTACATATATATTAGTAAACACCAAGCTGTAACTGTAACTAAACCAATTATATATACAGTAATTGTTAAATTTACCACTGCCTTTACAGCTTTTTGTATTGAGCATTTTGAAGAAAGTGCACTGAAAGTTGTACACTGAAGGATAATTGGGATTTTGAAGATTCCGGGCTTTGATCAACTTCAGGTAGTCATCGATATTCTAAAAATGAATCATTACATATTTACATATATTTACATACTAATGCTAAATAACTTAAAGAACATAATTGGCTAATTTACGCGTTAAGAATGTATGAACTGAAAATGAATATATTGGTGAAAGTTATAAGTTGTTTTTCTATATAAAAAGCGAGAGAACATTATTCCATGCTGTAATTACTGTAAATAACCTACCGAGTCATCCAGCCATTTGGTCCCAGTAAATAAACGAAGTGGGTGATTTTCCCTAATGTTCTCTAACTACAAAAATTGTCATTTTATGGCATTTGATTTATTTTGGTGTTTAAAAAGATACATTATAGAGGTATATAGTAGTATATACATAATAATATGTATATTTGCCAATGTCCATAATTAAATTTAGGTATATATATTTGACCTTTACCACTGCTGTTATCCCATTTAGCATTCCCTCGGTTAAAGTCGGGGCCGATTTCGGTATTGCATAATGCTGTTCAGCATGTTTGGGCATTGTAGCATCTTCTACACGATCCTCCTTCTTTGCCACATCTGCAGATAATGGAGGCATCTCTCCATTTTCAGTGGGGGATACTGAATCTATTTCCATTGGTGGAGACATTTGATCTGATTGACCTTCGTCCATATCAACTTCCGTGGATTTCGTCATCGTTTATTTCGGATTTAGGGAGCTTACTCTGATCGCTCTTCGGAAGGCGCAAAAGTAAAATCTCCACAAGAGGACAAGGATGACAAGAAACTGGAAGCTAGCGGATCTTCTCCAGGATAAAATTATTGTGGTCAGCTTCTGGTTTTCCCAATAGGAAACTCCCATTATGCGTAGTTATGATCATCAAACATGGTCAAACTTATATAGCTTGTAAGTTGCGAAGACAACGATGAGTAAAATAGAGCGTGATGCAGATATGACAATGACATTTTTTTAAAATCTTTACTTAAAATTGTATATTTACTCCTTGTCTAAATAAGTTTCCTCGGGGGCTAGTCCCCCGTGGTATAGTCTACAAATAAATTGCATAATATGCAAATTGTATGCATTTTTATAGTATACACATTATACATATTTAAAATTTTGAGAGTTTATTACGAAAACATTTACTACAGAACAGTCTTTACTTGGGTATTTATAAATTACTTATTGCTAAGTAAGTAGCTAAATAATATATACAAGTTAGGGAAAATAAAGCTTAATATTTTGTCCTTGTCTTCGTTTTTGTCGGGGGAACTTTCTTTTTATTCTTTTTCGGAAAAGTTGATTCTAGTCCTAAGAAATCACATATTGCTGTGTACTTTCGTTTCTCAAAAGCAGAATCAAGGCAGCCGTACATTGCATTTAATTTCATACAATCTAATTTACTTAAATTAATACGTTGACCTATCATACGCCCTTTTTCTTTTGGAACCAGCGTTGGATTTTTCCGATTTTTGCTGCAAATTGATATAAAAATATTATATATATATTATGTACTGATACTAAGATATCTCTTGTTAAATGACTTTCACCACTTTATACTTTCACCACCAATATACTAAATACTTAAATTCAAATATTCGATAAGAATGATTGAGAAAAGTCGCTCTTGTAAATGCGATCTACATAAGTGAGAAATTGATTATCACCGCATGTGTACTTAATTGACATGTCAATTGCTATATAAAGCAAATTAGGTAGCCACAACTAATATTAGGTTTAAAAAATATATAAAATAGCAATTTAAGGAAATCTTTTTATTTACCTGAAAAAGTTTATTCCATAATGCATTATACTATTGAAATCATACTCAAATGGCAAAGAGACATTGTGGGCGTGCAATTTGTCAAAGTTGTTAATAAAACCTGCAGGAAAATAAAAGTTTAGAGCTTGGCAAATGCACTAATTAATGTAGGTTACACGTAAGTACATGTACTACCTTTGAGAACGTTTTTCTTGACAACAGTTACATATTTGTCTCGGTCTGGCCTTGATTGCTCATGGAATACTCCTAGAGCATGCATAATTTCATGTAGCTAAAAAAGGGTACGTACAATGACATTAATTATTGTTCGTATATTTATGTCAAAGAACGCAAAATGTGCAAAAATGAACTTTAGTTATGTAATAATAAAATTACCGGTCGACCAATTCCAGAAAAGCATTGCGGAGATTTGGGATCCGGGCTTTGCAAAGACACTACCTGGGGACCCCCTAAGCGTCCAACATAGCTCCAACATCTACAGATTTAGATTTAGGTCATTGTAGTTCAGTGACTGAAGTTACGTATTTAAGGTATACTTATAAATAATGGAAAAACTTGAAATACTCACCCTGCTGGTTTCTGCACTGGCCAAATAACTAAATAATCCGGATCATCCCCATCCCACTCTTTAAAGTCGATGCAAGTGAAAAAGTCCAGTATATCGATAGATGTTTTGATAATGGTGTATTCTTC
>JAQFYC010004503.1:0-16948 GCA_034694165.1 Tomocerus mixtus | reverse complement strand
AACGTCCTATCTGAGTGAGCCGTTTTCAAGTACATCTAGAAAGTTTTATTCTTTCTTCCTTCTAGGTAACCTTAAGCCTATTCCACAGTCTCCAGTTTTTAGTAAAATATTTTTCCATAACTTTGTATAACCACAATAAGCAGCACTATAACTAATTGACGCGTTTGCAAGGATGAAGAGACGGGTACACCAATGCTATTGACGCGGAATCCGTATTCTTGTTTGTGGGGGTGAATTAGAAAGAGTGTCTCTGTAATTTGTAATCTTCGTTTTGATTTTGAGAAAAGACGCAATCGATTTTACTATTTTTTGCCAGGTAGTTTTTAATGTGATCAGTTATTAAATATAAATTATATAATGAGCTCAGACGAGGAGAACTCTTCAAAAAATGATGGTGAAAATTCAAATAGACTAAAAACGTTATCAGTTACATTGGAGAGACTAAGCCCAACTTTAGTGGAAAATCTTCGAAAATCCACCGTTTCGGAAAAGTAAAATAATAATTTTTGAAGCTGTTAATAATTTTTCGAAGTTAAATATATGTATTACTTAATACTAGTTAAAATATTACGCAAATTTTAATAATCTTCTCTATTATTTGTAATTGTACATATGACATAATTCTGAATTAACAATTTACCATTTACAGATTCGTCAAGGATTGCAACAAATCACAAACTAGCGAAAGTGATGATGAATCCGAGGACGGTAAGTATTTCCGTTAGTTTATTTACCCAGCTTGAAGATTATTGCCATTACTAGGAAATTATTTGTTTGCCCATTTTGGTATTGGTTGGTATTGTTATTTATTAGGATCAGAGGAAGCTGACTCTTTTGGAGAAGAAATACCACTTGCACGGCGGTTGCGAAAAAGAAATCAAAAGAAAATTAAAATACCAAGAGACGATAAAAACCTAAGGCGAAAGCGTAAAGTTAACTACAAAGACAAATCGGATTCTTCAGATTCAGTAAGCATTTATTATTTTTCACTTTCCGTTTGATTTCCTTATTTTGATTATCATCATTCATCCAGTTAATAATCCAGTGATAAATAGCTTAGCTATGATCTCAGGGTTTTAATTCATTTAATTTGTAGGACGATGGTAATTCGAGAAGAGAAAGAAATAACAGAACTGATAGTAGAAGGAGTACAAAGCGGAAATTTGAGAATGCAAAAGAAAAGTCAAAAAGCTATAAGGATGATCCTAATGGAAAAGAAGATTCCGATGATGAGTCAGATCAGGAAGCAACAAAAACAGATCGTGTCCACTCGAAAACTACTACCATTCGGCATAGAAAGCGCCCAGCGTCTGTCTCTGTAAGTATAGCAAAGAAATTGTTTTACGCGAATGAGACATTGTGGACCTAATTGACTATATAAGTAGTCTACAATGCTTGTAATAATTGCTGAGGACAAATTGATTTTAGGGCAAAAAAGACAGCAATGAAAAAAATAAGAAAATAATGCCAAAGAATAAGAAAAGAAAACAGATCTCCGGCGAGGACAGCTGTGAAGAAACTGAAAGTGAGATAGACAACTCTAAAGACGATTCAGATTATGAAAAGAGTAGTAAAAAGGGTAGCAATAAATCCAAAGGTTTTGGTCCAGCATCGTCACGCAGTCGAAAGCGTTCATTATCCGTAACGGTAAGTTGTAAAATAATATCCAAGAGTGTATATGCATATTGTGAGTTCCCAGTATATTTTTGTGGATGCATTACATGGTTTATGTGTTTTAAAGAGTGAAGAAGTTAAAAGGGGGAAGAGCAAACAGAATAAAAGACTGACGACAAATAAAAGTAAGAAGAGTGAAATAAAGTACAAAAACAAGAAAAAAGCAAAAGATTCCAATTCAAGTGATGGAGATGATAGTAAAATTAGTGGAAAGGATTCTGATTCTGATTTTATCTCAAGAGCTACTGCCAAGAAATCATCTAAACCTAATATTAAAGTAATGAATTGCATTTACTATATACGAATAACTATCGTCGAATCCTAACTCCTAAATCGAAATTCCCCTAAAGCTCTTTAAAATATGTTTTACTTCAGTTAATACATATAATATGTTGGGGTTGGGTTATTTAATTTTAGACAAAGGGAAAATCTCAGAAAACTACATCAACCATAAAAAGCAATCGTCGATTAGAAAAGCAAAAACAAAAAGTTACAGTGCTAAACAGCAAAAAGAAGCGGAATATTTCAGTGGACACAAGTGATCCTGATATGGCTAGCAAAAAAAATGAGAATCAGGGCAGTGGCCACCGAAGTAGAAAAGTGTCACCAGAGATTCTCGATCGGTCATTAGTAAGTTCCTAAATGTTCTGTAATTTTTTAACAGTTTTAAATTTTAAACAGTATCTGCTTCGGTATGACAATGATAGTAATAGTAATCTTAAAATTGACCATATTAGACTGACGATGAAGATATAAAAAGATTCTGTTCAAATACATATGCCCAGCGGGACGATACATTTGACACCGAAAAGACATCCAAAAATTGTAGCTCTAGGTCGTCCAGCTCCTCAGATGAGTCGGATAATAATTCTAAAAAGTATGCTGACTCACGCAAAAAGACTGATCCATCAACCTCCAAACGTATCTTAAAGATACATCACGATTCTCACAGCTCAGATTCGGTACGTTGGACGTCATTATTAACACTAATTGATAGAATTTTGCATTAGATTTTCAGATATCGTTAATTGATAAATTATAATCTAGACTGACGACGAAACTGTAACAAAAAAGCAATTATCGAAAAAGTCTAAAGAGGACAATGTGAAAGTCGTTAAAATTGGGAAAAATAAGCAATCAAAGAAGTCAAATGGAGTTAGTGACGAAGAAGACAAAAATAGTAACGAACAGAACAGAACAGACAGCGAAAGCGAGGACACTTCTAAACCTCAAAAAAGAAAAGGTCGCAGTCACAAGCGTTCCACATCGTCTGAGTCGGATACATCTAATGGGGGCAAAAAAAATTCTGCACCTGTAAGTGACCAAAATTTATATTGCCTACTTGCACATGAAAGAATTGTCATTCATTCTAAAAGTAATGATTATTTTTTAGATTTTTGGGACAGGTCAAGATAGCAAGCCACAAGTCAAAATCCATGCAAACAAAGAAATCACAAGCGTGGAAAATAAAACAGCAAATCCATTATCGAAGAAGAATAAAAAGGATATTGTGAATATCACTAATAGCGGAAGGAAGAAGTTAACAAAGGAAGAGATTAGCAAAATTATTAGTGAATCAGATTCTGAGGACAGTTCTAAATCTCAAAAAAGAAAAGGACGCAAACGTTCCACATCGTCTGAGTCGGATACATCTAATGGGGGCAAAAACAATTCTGCATCTGTAAGTGACCAATATTTGCTTTATTCTTATAATTGACATTGTAATACAAGTCGTATTACAATTTCAATTACAATTAGTGCGTAATACAAGTCGTAAGTTGTTGTATTGAATTCGTTTAGATTTTTGGCAAAGACCAAGACATGAAGCCACAAAATTATGTCATCAAAGATTTAAAAATTAAATTAGAGAAGATTGACATCAATGGAAAATTGTTAGTAAAAATTCACAAACCAAAAGAGTCTAGTGACGATCATAAAGATGACACGGAAAGTTCAAGCGACAATTCTGCTTCTGACCTCAAGAATATAAAGTCAAAAGCTGAAACACAGAAGAAATCTGATAAATCAAGTGCAACATTTAACGGGGGCGTGAAGTCGCGTAGAAACACTAAGCGTTCCTCTTCTGTATCTGTAAGTTTCTATTCTTTATTTTTTTTGTGTCCTACAATAACAATAGTACCAAATACCAAATGTCTAATATGAGATAATTATTTTGCAGAACTTATGAAACCTACCTTTTTTTATTGTCCTGCCTTTCAGTTGTTATTTGATTGTTTTAAGTTAGGTTATGTCAACCCCTTAAACTGGGCCTTTGTCACCCAAGCTCATTCATTCCTGTAGGTTATGATTTTCAACAGTTAGGCTAGCAAACGTGCCGGAAGATTGCTGCTGGATATACGGCAATGGTAGGTTTTGTTAAAACCCTTTATTTTGCTTTCCTTTAGACCGAGGATGAAGATTTTGACTGTAGGAGAAGCAGCCGGGGAAACAAATTTGTGATCAAAAAGCGTGAAATTAAACAGGAAAAGGCAAAACCAAAATGGAAGAAAACGGTACGTTATGACGAAGACGAGGACTTCACTGTAAGTGAAAGTCCTACTAGTGACGATGATTCCGACCCTGATTATGGGGCAGGAGAAAGTAAGCGTAGCAAAGAAAAATCAAAACAACGCAATCGTAAAAAAGGAAGTTCGTCGTCAGTAAGTATTAAATTCTGAGTCTTTTATAGAAATCTCCAATTTGTTATACCATTAACAATGAATTAATGATACAAAATCTGTTTAGGAAGAAGAAGAAAAGCATGGCCACTCCCACAATGAATCTGATGAAGAATTTGATCGTCTGCTTAGAAATTCATCCGATGAAGGTGATAGTGATGATAGCACAAGTCTGAAAAGAAAAAGAGAAAACCAGAAGAGTATGAAATTCGCAAAAACAATTGTTGGAAAAGACAATAATAAGTATATTGACGGGCATCAAAGCTATTGTCGACAATGTAGGGAGGGTGGAAAACTCGTTTGCTGCCTCTCTTGCAACTGGTCCTACCATTTGATTTGCTTGGACCCACCACTTGATAAAGTACCTCCCGGAAGTTGGGAATGTCCCCGTTGTACGGTAAGCTTGCCAGTGTATACACAAATTAATTACACGTATCTCTGTGTAGCTATTTTCATTCTACTTCATAATGTGCAACCTTATACTTTAATTTTAGGTAGAGCCATTGCCTGGACATGTGAACGAAATTCTTAGCTGGCGATGGGAAAAGAAATCAAAACGTCGCAATAAAAATATGTCCCAAGAACAGCTGAAACTACTGCAGTCTGTAAGACCGAAAAAAGAATATTTTGTTCATTATGCTGAACAATCGTACTGGAAATGCGACTGGGTTTCTGAATTTCAAATGATCTTATTCCATAAAAATCGAACGGTTCATTTTGATAAGCATATCGACAGGGAAGAGCGCTACGTAGAAGAACAACCGTTGACGGCAGACTCAACTGATCCGTTGTATGATCGTTTTTACAGACATGGGGTTAAGCCTGAATGGCTCAATGTTCACAGAGTTATTAACCAAAGAGAAAATGATGATGGCGAAACCCAATATTTAGTTAAATGGCGGGGATTATCTTACACTTCTTTGTCTTGGGAAGATGAGGACAACGACGAAATTTTGGATTTCAAAAAGTACCAAGATATTTATCACGTAAGCTATTTGTTGATAAATATACTTTGTATTAAAATAATATTTTTAGGCATTTTTGCTTAATTCACTCGTATGAATTTATTAATATGTTGAATTTTTTTTGACAATTTAATTTTCACTAAATTTTGTTTTGTAATACTGTTTGCTTTGTATTCAGGAATGGAGACAGGTGTTTACTGGAGATGCTGGTCACAATACACGACAAGTTTCTCGCGAAAAAATCTTAAATTATGAATTGTGAGTGTGGACAGTTATTTCTCAGTCATGATTGTAATCAAGCTGAATTTAAGTCAAATGTGAAAACTTTTATTGCTTGCAGCAAATACATTTCTAAGCCACCAAAAAAACCGACAACTGATTTAGATGATGAATATGAATCTCAACCATCGTTTGTAGATACTGCTGCAGGATTGAAACTTCACGACTATCAGCTAGAATCCCTAAATTGGCTTAGAAAATGCTGGAATAATGATCTCAACACAATTTTAGCTGGTAATAAGTCCTTGAAAATATACCTACTACCTTCGGTGTACTCATTAGTATTAATGGCAATATGAATTTATAAGTTCTCATGAATTTACGTTGTCTATTTACTACATAGACGAGATGGGGTTAGGAAAAACTATACAGGCGATAATGTTCATATACTCCTTGTACAAAGAAGGACATAGTCGCGGACCGTTTCTAGTAAGCCATAAATACGAGCTAATTGTGCATGTTTACCATAATTTACTATGCGCATGTATGAACTTGTCAATGTTGTATACTTTATATTCATAAATACTTACGTACATGTAAATGGGGTCGGTTGTTACTAGCTATTTCTTTGTTTTTATTTATTGAACTATATTTTGTTTCCAATATAGATAACTGCCCCACTTTCCACGATTGTCAATTGGGAGAGAGAGTTTGAAATTTGGGCCCCCGATTTCTATGTTGTCACTTACACTGGAATGAATGACGAACGCCAGATCATTCGCGAGCATGAGTTTTCGTATAGACAAGGAGCTAACGGAGCTAATAAAGTTGCAGCGAAGGTTCGTGGTGCATTGAAGTTCCACGTTTTGCTGACATCGTATGAATTTATAACTATCGATATTGAATGTTTGTCCTCCATAAAATGGGCCGCTATTATAGTCGATGAAGCTCATCGCCTTAAAAATTCCAACTCTCGGGTGCGTTCTATTTGAAGTTATTTTTGTTTGAACTTATACCTAATCGTACACCATACCAGTGCGAAATTTATTATCTGCTAATTCTGTCCGTATTTTTTGGTTTAGTTTTTCTCAGAAATGGAGGAATATGATTCAGAGTACAAACTCCTTCTTACTGGAACACCACTGCAGAATAATTTGAACGAGCTCTTTAATATGTTAAGGTTCTTATGCCCTAAGAAAATCAGGAAGCTTAGTGCCCTTGAAAAGGAGTTTGAAGATGAGGATGTGGACAACGATACACATGAAGAGCGATTTATAAAACTGAAGGATATGCTTGAAAAACACATGCTTCGTAGAGTTAAGGAGGATGTTCTTAAGGTTGTCTAATTTAAGTATTAAAAAAGTAATCTTGGTGACTTTTTGTTACGTAGTATTTAATGAATTATAAAATCTGCTTTATTAGGATCTGCCTCTGAAGTCAGAGATAATTGTGAAAGTTGAACTATCGCCAATGCAAAGGAAATATTACAAATTCATTCTGACGAAAAATTTTGCAGGGCTTAACTCGCAGAATTCTGGGCATTGGGTAATTTTCGTAATCAGTTTTCTACATTTTGTATTTTTTCATCTTTTAAATGTAACATGTATTATTTATATAGGCTACACTGATGATGGTGCTTTCTGATCTGCAAAAATGCTGTAATCATCCATATTTGTTTTCAACTGCAATGCTCGAAGCTCCTGTTACAGAAGACGATATTTATGAAACATCAGCCTTAGTTGAAGCATCTGGCAAACTGTCGCTTCTTCAAAAAATGCTTACCAAGTTAAAAGAGACAAAACACCGAGTGTTAATATTTTCGCATTTTACAAGAATGTTGGATATTTTGGAAGATTTTCTCGCTGGTTCAGGTCACAAGTTTGAGCGTATTGATGGCAAAATAACTGGCCCCACAAGACAGGCTTCTATTGACAGATTCAACTCTCCAGACTCTGATTATTTCGTATTCTTACTTTCAACAAAGTAAAAGTTATTCATTCATTTTATTCATTTAAGATAAGTATTTAATTGATTGCATATTAAAGATTAGTTCCTAAATGATTTTTAATTTATAATAAAAGGGCTGGTGGTCTTGGAATTAACTTGGCTACTGCAGATACTGTGATATTATATGATTCTGACTGGAACCCACACAACGACATTCAAGCATTTTCTCGAGCTCATCGTATTGGACAAACTAACAAAGTTATGATTTATCGCTTTATTACAAGAAATTCAATTGAAGAGAGGATCGCCCAAGTGGCAAGAAATAAACTGATGCTAAATCACGTAGTTCTTGAAGCTGGAAAAGGAGATTTGAAATTTAAACTTTCAAAAACAGCTCTGGACCAAATTATTCGTCACGGAACAGAAGACCTATTCAAAGAGGGACGAAATGTTCGAGATAATTTTACTGATGAAGCTGTAGAGGAACTTTTAAATCGATCAAAAGAAGATGGTGACCACAAGGAGGATGTTCCTGACGAAGATTCACCAGCTGACATTTTCTCTTCAGTCAAAGTTGTTTCGTATGTTACGAAAGATTTTGTAAGTAGTAGTTTTAGCACATTTATTATCTGTCATATTATAACATATTTGGTAACCTATAATAATATATGCCATTATTACTACATTTTTCTTGTTTTGCCTTCTATAGGATGAGCCTGATGACGTGGCAGAAGTTGATACTGCTGATGATTACTGGGAAAAATTATTGGGACCACTCTGTAATCGAAAAGTTGAGGAAGCTTCTTCTGAACCTTTAGGGAAAAGGGTGAAGAAGCAAATTAATTACATGGAAGTCAATAAAGAATTGTCAACTTCCAGTGAAAGCGATAGTGATAGTGGGAAGGAGCAAAAAGGTAAAGATACTGACTTCGAAGTAATCGATGTTTCTGATTCTCCTTCAGGTGAGCTACTTCTCATTTGATTGAAATATTTATTAAGTATATATACAGTATTTTTATTGTATACATAATTGTGCACATATAGTCTGTAAAAAATATAAATACTTGTCGCTACACCGTTTATAATACGTTTTACTTTAATTTATGTTTCATAGATTCTTCGGAAACCAAGAAGGAACCAAAGAAAACCCGAATTAGATACAGAGCCAGAGCACAAGGTGTAAAATTAGGTTCCCATTGGAAGTATTTTAGCCAAAAAAGTTCAACTGATGGTGAATCTAGTTCGAACATTGCCATTTGTAAAATATGCCAAGCAGAAATTAGTGCTGAAATTAAAGCAATGGAGTGTCATCGAGCCCAATGTTTTCCAGAACGTACAAATATTTACTCTCAGTTCGAAAATCTTTTAAAGGGCTCTACTACTATTCCTGGTCAATCACAAGAATGTAAGTTTTGTAATTATTATAATATTAATATTTACACAATTGTACTAAATCGTTTGTTGAAACTGAAAATCAATCATTGTACTTTTGTAGTAAACGATAAATCTGATGACCCACGTTCTGAGAATTCAAAGGATGATTCTTAAAATGGAAACAAAATACTCGCATACTATTGTCGGCAGCAACTTTCAATTAGCAAGTCTCGCTACCGATTTAAGATTCCTCCATACTATTTAATTTAAGGTATTTGTAAACTTTGAAATGGACGGCAGATTATGTTAACCATGATAGAGTAAAGGTATAGCTGTGTAGCAAATAATCAAATATTTATGCAATTTACTCACTTTATGATAATTGATAAATTAAGAAACTTTATGAATTTTATATTGTAGTTAGTACCGTTCGCCTTAGTTCATTAAATAAATTTTTTATTCTGTTAACGATTATTGTCATAAAAGATAATTTGTCTTAAGTAAACGTAATATTTACGCAAAATATTACTTCGTATTAACTACTTACTGACTATTGCAAAATTATTTGGTAGATGAGTTTGGAGAATAGACTTTTCGAATATAGTTTCTGTGTTTTTTGCTCCACCCAAACACTACGAATACATAAATGGCAGAAATTAAATAAGTTGTTCTTAGAGAAGTTGACCAAATGCTTGATGGTGATCCTAGTAGCTGAGCGTGAATTAGAAGAAAACTGATAAAAAATGGCATTTCTGTGGCGCATATCAACTTGATATACAGAAAGAACCTGCAATCGGTAGCAATAAGTCAATATATACAAAAAGATTGGCTATTCGATAGTTAACCAAAAATATAATTGAAGCTTACGACTTTAGAATCTTCTTTTGTGCCTTCTTGTCATCAGAAGTTTTAACCCCATTTCTTCTGCGATATATAAGTATAGCAGTTGCAACTGCAATCGTGATATTAATTGAAAATTGGACGAAATACACCAGGTTATTAAATAATAGATATAATTTCGGCACACCATCTAGAAGTCTCTTGTTTGAATCCATGTAATTGTTGTCATCAGACATTCTTTATAAAGCAATTGAATCTTTTTGTAAAACTAAATAAACTGAATAACCCGAATGTTTAACTAATACTAATAAGTAAGAGGAGGTAATAATGGAGTTTCAGTTTACGTTAAATTATATAAATTAGCCAGTCCAGGTCCCAAAGCAGGCAGAATAAAACAAAGAATTATTCCTTTGAAGTTTCGTTTCGTTCTAGCCAGTGCATCGGACCCTAAATGTGGTCTCCTACAGCAGGTAAACATGTAAATAAATTATTATTTCTGTTTCAATATACAATATCTACATCCATGTATTTCTTTGGGTTCCATTAATTCAGTAAATAGCATAAATTAGCATAGCATAAGGAATGGGTGATTGATATATAAAACAATATTAAATAGATGTACGTGTTGCTTTGATTTAGGTATTTTAGTACACAAAATTTATGTGAAATGGATTTAACTTATGTGATATAAATATTATTGCAATTACCAGACACACAAGAACAAATCCACACTGGTTGCGATCATCACCGCAAATTTGACAGTATACATGTAGTAGGTCGAATAATAAACTGCAATAAGGAAATAGCAAAACACTGTAATATAAATTACTAGAAAAAATACGTGTGCATTTCGTACATTGTCTTTTTATCAAAATAGCAAAAAATTTCTACCTGAATAAGTAACATATTTTAAAGAGTCCTCCCAGAGTAATACATATGTATTGGTAATAATTAGCGTAGTGTAAGAAGCATGAGCTGATAATTCCGTAACAAAAATTGTAAATTGTAGCCAGTCCCGTGAATGATGCACTTTTCTAGCCAAGATGTATATCGCTATCGTCCCGGTATTGAATAAGGCACTCCCCAGTAGAATAAATAAGTTTATTCCTACATGCGTGAACTATAAGTATTGTATCAAAAAAGTTTAATATAAAAATATGGATTCTGTATAAATTGCAATACTAATTTTAAGTTCCCTAATTTTCTGACTGGATTAATGTCTGTGTGCAAATTACAATACTCTGCAATAGTACACTGTTTTTGTATGTACTAAATATCCTTACATAATCTCGCATTCCTTCCAGGCGACAGAATGCAATGACCTCACGCTTTTCCATTGGTTCATCTAATTTAGTGAAATTGAAGTCGGCATTTGTGTCGATGCAGAAATTATCTTTGACTTCCAGCCAAACTGGATAAAATAGGTATACAAGTCCCACTTCTACTGCTGATGAATAATTACTTCGGCGAAACCTTTTAATTAGAATAGGTCAATTACAATAATAGTACAATAGTCATGTGAAATATTTGCATTGATTTTCTATACTACAAAAGCGAAACTTTTAATTATTTTAGATTCATTTTAACAAACCATCTGTAGTTTTCATTAGAAAGAACTCGATAATCGCACTCAGGGAATCCAACAGTAGTAACAAATCTCTCATAGTTTACAACCTGACTGTTTTCACTTACAGTTACAGAATGGGGAACGCACTCTAAAGTACCATTCTTCCTTTTTCTAACATTTTCACTAATTGAGCAGCATTTCCGTACATGGTTGACATTTATGCCGAAGCTAATTCTGTTACCTGCAAATTCGGTTTCTCTTTGCTTATCTCTCGTAAATGAGGAATATTCTGCAGTTTCGGCGTAGATCAAAGAAATTGCCAACAAAAATATAAGCTGAATAATGCAAAACATTTTTAATCAAAGTAGCTAATTAATTGTTTACTTATATTAAAACAATGCAATGAAAATGGGAAAGATTAAATTAAAATATGTGTCCTGTATGTAGTAGTTTCATGTTCATTGCATTAAATTGCACTGGAATGAAACGTGTTATGAAATCAAGCTTTTAAGTGAAACATTGGTAAACTAAATTAACAACCAAGTAATTAAGTCATTTCTAAAGTAGTATCCAATCCATTTACGTAACTCAATGTGGGTATAAGTTAAATTGCTCTGATCATGTTGTATTTTAACCGATATTTTGTGGTTTGTGCATTCGTAAAATGATTTTGGCTATTAAACAAATAAATATTTAGAACCACATTACTAGAACCTTTATATTTAGAATTTAGACTTGGTGCAAATTAAAGTGCTTACATTATATTATTATACTGTATACTTTTTGTAGCATAGTATGGTATAGTAGTATAGGTAGTCAGCTAATGTCAATGAGATAGTTTTTTGCGTAAATGCACTTATGAATGTGTAATAGGAAACCAACTGTTAAGCGAATTCTGAGAATTTCTTGAGTTGGCTTGTCTTTAGATTACACATTAAACCCACTTCCTGATTCTATTGCATTGTCCGACTATAAATTTAAAGCATTGTTGTTTTGTCATTTATGATTCCCGTTTTCTCGGCTATTGAATAATAGTAGTAATATATTCAATAACATATTATTTACAATTCTTACTTTCGGTTGCTTTCCGAATAGCTAATGAATGCATGGATATAGTTAACATACTAATCGATGATGCGATGTTCCAAATTCCAAAGTTCCAACATCCATATATTATATGGGTGGATTTTAGGTACGGTAGAGATTATGCGAATAACATTATGGTACATTTCAATAAATCAATATTTTCATTTGCATATAAAGTAGTAATGCTTAATTCGAATGTTTAATTTTGTTTGGGAAGTTGGAGTTAAGTACTAACGTAAACTTATTTCTCACTTATGTGCTATAAATACTACATACCATCAATTAATCCGTTGCTATTATAGGCAATCATTATATTGTTGGCTGAATAGTTTTATAATCTCAATTACAGTTATCTACATGCAATTTCCATACAGAGCCATATATAGCTTTCAGAACATTATGCAAATTATTGCCCCATTTTTTACAGTAATTTAGAATTTTATTGAAACATTTACTTATTGGACTCAAAAATCATATAAATAGTCGCCCAAAAGTCATTAGTTTGTAAGTGTAATACTATATTCTATTTGATTTTTTGCTTAACACTGTACATGAACGGAAAAGTGTAAACAACATTATTATGCCATTATATTGCCTAAAAATAGCTTGCAGAATTATAAATGTATATTTAAGTAGTAAAGGGTTGCAATACAATAATGTTTATTTCTATTGTAGTAGCTATACGTAGAAGGTATGCATAGGTAATATATATTACCTATGTACAACAGAAAAGTTTCGCCACGAGGCAAAAAATAATGTTTTTAAATTATGACAACCTCGAAATGGGATATACTGACGAGACTGACCCAGCATCTTCTCCTGATATACTAACATTTGTATTATTATAAACTTGTTGCTCTTCGGCGGAAATCCCGTTGTTCGGCAAGGGTGAAATAATCGGTGGAGAATGGTGAAGATCAAGATCCTTTGTTTAAGTGCATTTATGTATCTATATGCATTTCTGCAAGCTTGGAACTGTTAAGGGAAGCGACTACAGACTACAGAGTTAAATAGGAGAATATGAATTCAGAAATAGAAATTGGTTTATTTTATTGGTTCCGGTTAGTTTTGTCAAACAAACAGTAGTGCATCAAAACTGATAAAGGCTTACCAGTTTAATTGGGACTTATATGATTATGATATACAATTTACTAAATGTGAAAACAGATTCAAAACATTTCTGTTGACATGAATATATTATGTACATATATCACAAATCCCAACTCTTGATCTGTCAACCAAACTCTCTCCAGTCCTTCTTCTCTGCTCTGCCGCCAAATAATTGTAATTTAAAACACTAGTATTTTATTATTTAGATGTTGGTCCTCCCTCAGACAAATTCTGCTAGGTCAGGAAAAGCAGCTTTTCAAGTTTTCTGAATTTTATTTAAGGCTCCGCTCACAGCGCAACCAAGGCCACCCTGCCACATACGACATGAAATCACTGAAATGGTTTTAATGACAAGTAACAAGGTAAATAAAATTCATTTTAATTCTTTCTGTCTTCTCTGGCTTTTCTGGTTTTAGTTTTTACTTTAGATTATGAAAATTGCATGTAAAATATAGTATAAATCATAAATAAGGTAATTATTGTAGTGCATAATATATTTCAAAAATATTTCCTAATATTCATTTGCTATAATTCTATAATTGTTGACTATTGAAATTTTATTTTGCAGATAATAGAGGAATCGTAACGTAACGTAACTGCTCCGTTAACAACTAGCGGCGACATTTTCAATTTTAATTATTGAAATGGCTGACAACGTCTGTTTGCTATGTTTCAAATGCTTTGAACAGGGTAAGGGGGATGAAATCCAACCTGTGGGATATAATAAGCAAGTTTTGGATGCTTGTGTGAAGCATTTACCTCAAATAAAGGGGACTGCATTTCACAAGAAATACTTTGAAAGCTTGACGACACCCCTTTGTGCTATGTGTTACGATTTGGCAGATAAATTGCTAAAAATAGAAGAGTTACTTGATAAAATTACGACAACGCTGCTGGATCATGTTAGTTTCTTTAGTAAGGAAATTTTGCTTGCTCGAGGAGGAAAGATGTATCTTTTGGAAGAGGATGTTGTTAATAATAATTTCCAAGAAAAGGAGAATAATCGTCAGAAAAATACATGTATCTTTATTCCCGATGAAGATGGTGATTCTTATGACCAATTCTTAGTCAAAGATGAGCCTCCAGAACGGGACGTTGATGCCAGTGATGTTGATGATGATGCAAACCTGCCATTTGTGGTTGAAACTGATCCTGATACTATTGCAAAAGTAAAAGGTATGTAATTCATAATTACTTTATGAAATTATTCTATTCTTACTCAGCCATTCAAACGTGAAGAGTCAATGTTTATAAGCGCATTACTACCTAAAATATTAAAGACGATGATGTACTTCGTAATGACAAAGAATTTCTTCATTTTAAGATGAGGTGGATATGGCCTTTCGATTTGGTCGACCAAGAAGAAGGGCCGCAATTGTAGCAATTGAGAATCTCTCAGCGAGGAAATTGAAGACGGAGCCCGATTCTAATGAAGAAAACTCTCACAATGATTTCGAGGATGATTACAATGGCACAAGTGGAAGGTAAAATGCAATACAAATACAATAGTACTGAAAGTACTGTAATTTAATTGCCACCGTGTCCACTGTATATTTATTATACAAAATGACATTCTTTAGCAGCGTCATTAATCTCAATTTGCAACGAAACATACTTTATAAGACATTACCTATTAATACATGGTACCTCCTATGGAAACTAAACTTTTATTTTGATAGTGATGAAGATGCTATGCTCATGTCTGACGAATCGGAGATCGAGAACGAGGGAGAAGAGGAGCCAAATTCTAAAACTAAAAAATCGGAAATTTTGCAATTTACGTGTGAAATTTGTCGCCAGACGTTTACACGTGCTGACCATTGGAGAAGACATAAGGCAGTTCATAGCGATGCAACATTTGACTGCACTCAATGCGGAAAACAGTATGAGAATAAATATAAATTGAAGGAACACATGGATATTCATATGGATATTCTACTCCCTTGTAACATTTGTGATAAGAAATTCGACACAAAAAACAAATTGACTTATCATAAATCTATGAAGCATAAAGAAAGAAAAACCTATGATTGTACCACATGTGGAATGAAATTAATGACTGCCAAATCCTTAGAAGGTCATATGTCCTTACATACAGGAGATAAGCCATTCAAGTGTAAGGAAGAATCATGTACGAGTGCGTTTACCACATCAATTAAGCTTAAAAGACACTTCCTTCGTGCCCATGCGGATATCGAACCCACTTTTGCATGCGACCAATGCGAAAGAATATTCAAATTGCGAGAAGATTTGAACAGGCATAAAACCAAGCACACCGGCGGTATACAGAACGTTATTTGCGAAACATGTGGGAAAGTCTTTGCATCAAAAAATAGCTTAAGGACACATCAGCGTAACTGCCCTCGGCGTCCACGGGAGAAAATCTACTCTTGTGAAGTATGCAATAAAAAGTTTAAAAATTTCAAAAATCTCTCCAAACATAAAGCTGTTCACAAAGAAGGACGTAAACAGTATGAATGCCCTGGTTGTAAAAAACTATACGTTTCTAAAGTTATTTTAAAAACGCATATCAAAAATTTCCATTCGGGATATGCGATCAAAGTTTTATGGACAAAGTAGAATTCAGAAAACACATGAGCGCTCACAAAAACCGTTTCCGTGTCAAAATTGTGGAAGTGGGTGGAGTCGAAAATACAATTTAAATAAGCACTACAATTATGTCAAGTGTGATATAGATTACTAAATAAGTTATAAGAAAAATTATGTAGTACTTTATTCAGTGGAAATCGCTTTATAATTAAATTAAATACCTTTAAGTGGTATAATGATGTAAGCATATCTATTTAATGCTAAATTGCATGTATGTATTTTTAAAGAAAAATAATTGATACTTTATTTAGTTGAGTGAGACCGTTTTATAATTGAAGTAAATAGCTTTAAGTGGTATAGCGAAGTATCATTATCTAAACTAAACTGCCTTTGTGTATTAAATTTTCACAATTTTAAAAATCAGTCAAAAATATTCAACTATTGTTTGTACTGCATATCATATTTGTATTTTCTTATACACATGCCTAACAACAAAGGAAATTAAGTTGAGCTATTTAGTTAGAGTATCAATGTTACCACTACACTACTATATTCAAAGTTTAGGAGCATTGCATCATTTCATGGTTATTTAATGATTGATTAAGCTTTCATCCAAACTGTCATAATAGATTACATATGTACCAGCTACTATGCTAGTAAAAATTCTACATAATATTTGGAATAGAACGTGCTATCGCAGGTATCCAAATTGTCTCGTCTCAAGTTTATGATGACGTAGGGAATTAGAATCAAAAGCAGCAAATACCAAAGTTCTTTGTAATTAGTCAAAGAAAATATGCAAGGAAATATATTTATTTAACTATGATTTGCTCATTGCTTGCTCCCGATTTTAGAACTGCATGTATTGTATTGTATTGTATTGTATTTATTTAACGGAATAAGCAATGTAGGCAGTCACATAATGATACATACGAGTA
>JAQFYC010004502.1:0-16949 GCA_034694165.1 Tomocerus mixtus | reverse complement strand
TTTGCGCCCAGCACAGTTTAGAAGCGTAGGGATGCGCACTAGGTGTTTAGGCCCAGCGCAGTTTAAAAGTGAAGGGAAGTGCACAAGGTTTTTGCGCCCAGCACAGTTTAGAAGCGTAGGGATGCGCACTAGGTGTTTAGGCCCAGCGCAGTTTAAAAGTGAAGGGATACACATTAGTTTTTTGGGGCCAGCGCAGTTTAAAAGAGAAGAATAGCAAGCCAGCTTTTCAGGCCCACTGTGGTTTGAAAGGGCAGTATGTTTTGACTAGGTTTTCGCCTAGTCTATGACTGCATATACTTTGTCTTCATTTTAATAGAAAATTTGGGAAATAGGGGTATTAAAATTTAGTACACTGCTTCCACGTTGTCTTTATTTTGATAGTAGAAATAAATTGAACGGTATTGAAAATATATCATACCGCTTCTACATAAATACAAACGAACAATGTGCACTATGAAATACATTTTGCTGCTTCTACCCAAAATATTACGAAAGCCCTTAAAAGGGATATAGAGTTTCATTTATTAAAATTATATCACAAATGTAACTTGCTTCTTTTTATTAAACTTTCATACAATTGAAATCGCTAGAAAGCAGGGAATGAAAATGACTATCTTATTTATTTGTTTATTTTACACAACTAAATAGCAATGTGTTCGTATAATGATACGAACACATTCCATTACTTATATACGAACACATTACGTATATGCAGAAGTCAAGGAAAAGAAAATCAAAGAAAGTCAGTGAGAAATATATACATGTAGAAAAGAAATAAAATTACTGCATTACATGTATGCACAATGCACAATGCTAATATATTTACTACTAAAACTGACTTGTACACTTTCTGTAAGAAAATCGTGTTTGTTGTCCGTGGCTTGCATTACATGTGTATTTACAGTACATAGTACTCTATACGAAGTAAAGTACTAAAATAAGAGCCAACTTATTTGAAGGCACGTAGTAGTTTATTATGACAGTTTATTATATGTGTGCTATATCTTGAAAAACTTGTGATGTTGTAAAGAAAGTAAAATTGTGCATGTTTATTATAAATATTAGCATATATCTTCTACTAACGAACAATAAACATTTTTATACACTAAAAATTCTTATGCTAAGAACATTCCGGAAGGATGTGTTATGTTTTAGTATCTACAGAATCTACAATATATTATGATATAGTTCCATAGGCTCTTTTCTTGTTATTATTATTTTACAACTTACATTACAGCGTGCCAACAATAACTATTTAGTGCACAGTAGTGTGTTTAGTTGGCTTCGTTTTGTTTTTGCAAAAACATGTCATAATATCTTATCACACTTGATGTTATGTTTTAGGGGACAAATTACTCTTTACATTACTTACTTACATAACTTGGTCGTTACACTTACTACATTTTTTAAGGGGGGAGGTTATACAAGAAGTATGATCATATTACATAATTTAGTTTGTTTTGATTGTGTAACTGCCATATAAGTAAGTATAATAGGGCAGTAGTGTGCAAGCGGAATGTATTAAGAGTATATAAAGACGTACTATAAAGTTAGTATCGGGTTTTTCCTTTTCTTGTTGGTTTAGAAAGACTTGAGTCTTGGTTTCGTTTTCGTTTGGTTTAGATTGGAGTGTGTTAGTTTACTATCTGTTAAGTAAAAGGAGATGCATGCGGCGGCGTGGGTTGTTTGGTCTGCTGGTGTACTGTAGGTTATGATATTATTATGAGCTCCAGTTCAGTTCACTGTTCAGTGCACGAGGAGAATGAGAGAAATGATTTATTTTTGGCAGACTTCTTGTTCTCATTTCATGCATGCAGTAGCAGAGTAGATAGACGAGCAAACCAAACCAGAACTGAACTGAACACATCTTATATGGATATGTCGTAGTCCCACAATAGTACTCAAGGCACAGGGAGCCAATTTCAGCCATTTTCCACATCTATAAACTTTTATTTTGTTTATACCGAAAATTAATTAATTGTGCTTGAAAAAAACTTTATAATGTCGATAGAGAATATTCTAATGATTTTTTGGAACTATGCATAGACAAATATGCAAGGAAAAAAGGCTACCATTTAATTCGACAATGTATTGCAGGAAAATAACAATAAAATTTGGAATTTGACATTGCCAAATTATCAAAAATGTTTATCGTCACAAAGTTGTCCAATTCGAATCACATTGAACTCAATTTCCGGCTAGCTTGCGAGGCAATTACTACAAAATTTGCATAAATGTATGTAAACTGTAATAATAATCTATTTTCGACCCAATTGTTTAATAATCGCCTTTAAATGTATTGTCGTTTTCCAACTTTTATTGTTTTTGCCTATTTGTTTTATTGTATTAACCTTTAAAGCCAGGAGCATGCATTTTTCAGATTTTTGCAAGTAAATGTTCTCAAGTTTTTGTAGAGAGAGCTGCATTTTAGTGTAGTCCTCTACTATAATCGTACGCACCGGAAGGTATCTTGTGCCTAAGACATGTACACCCCATTTCTGGTGTACTTTTCTTGTTTAAATATAAATATCTACTAAAGTTCCACTTTTAACGTACGGAATATAAGATCATAGTGTGATATATGAACTTTATAAATGAACCAAAGATAGTAGTGTAGATACTATTAAACTTGGATTTCATTTCACGCTTAGAGTGTAGAGTCAGATGGCTACTTGCTGTTCTGGCTTAGAGAATGAAAGATATATTAGGCATGTTGTAGTTATCTCTCTTTCTATGGTTGCCTTTTCTTTTAGCTTTAGAAAGAGACTCTGGGCTGAAACTGAGCATCTTTTCTCTTTCTTAAATTGGATGGTTAAATGTTAAGAGGTTGAAAGTTTATCTCATTCTCGGCAATACTATTATATTATGTTCTACAAGTTCATCTCTCTGTATATACATAGTATGTGGAGAGCAGGACAATGTATTATATTAAATTGCCTTGTGATATCAACTAATCTAATAAAATGTAATAACTTACCATTACAATTCTCTCTTATGTTATGTTATTCTCGGTTCACTGAATAAATGTGGTTTGGTTCAACAATCTTTTACTGCTGTTATTTTAAATCCTTATTTGTGCTTTGTAATGTTTATGTAAGATATATATCACTTCAGCATTCAACTAACTAATTGACTTACTTTAATGTACTTCGTTCTAAGAACATTACTGCATGTCTTCTTCCTAAGTGACTCAAGAACAAGTCCACTTAAACAATTTAAGGAATTACTTGTTACTAGCCATTTTACTAAACATTACGGAGGAGTTTCGTGATAATAAATTGGTTATGAACGAGGTTTTCAAATGGGAAACAAAAAATGTAATGTCAAACGACATAAGCTATATAGATCGTCTGTTTTTATTAACTTAACATCATGAGGTAATCAATGGATTTTCTATAGTACTAAATACTTATTAATCTTAATATGATGAATTGCTCGACAAGTCTCGTTAACTAAAATTTTACTCTTTGTTTCTGCATTCTGAAATTTTTACATATCAACATAAGTTAATTTTAAGTTATCTATTTGAAATAGAGTAGCATTAATAATAGTTCGTCAATAAATAATTTTACAAAGTTGAAGAGACACAAAGTTAATTTTATAAATATTTGCTAGTATAATGTAGGATCCATTGCAATATTTATTGGTGTAGCAAAACTCAAGTAAATGCATTCATTCATTCAAGCAAAAATATATAGTAACATAACAGTGGGGGTTTTAATTGTGATAAAGGTAAAGTTAATGTAGGGTATGTACTACTATTGTGTATGTAATCTTAATTTATTGTACTTAGCTGTTAAATTAGTTTGAACAGATCAACTAAAATGTGTTGCACCTAAAATGCATCATAAAACAGTAAAGCAATATAGTTTTAATTATAATATTTAATTTTCCTTTATATGACAGAAACACAATTGCAGATGCGATCGCATCTCAATTGAAACTGCTATATATTATTGCTAATAGTAGATAGAAGGAAAAGGAGGCAGGTAGGTGATACAGTAAATATGTACATATTCAAAAACGGAGAAAGTATTTCCTATATAAATGCAATTGGTTTCAGAGCCACAGACTCTTCTGTCTTCAATTCTTCTACTGGAGTTCTATCCGAGAACTTTCATCTGAATAAAATTCATATCTTCATCCTTGTTCGCGTTTTTCACTTCGTTCACTCCGTTCCTTTCAAATCTTTTCTGTTTTAACTTTAACAAATGGAGCCAAGCGAAGCAAGGAAATAGTTCTCATACTCCATATTATAGGTTATACTAGTACTAGAGGTAGGACTACATCTCTTCACTGTCCTGTCGTCTGAATGAGTTAAGTGGTGAGTTATGTTCTCTATATGTTAGACAAGACACGCCTTTAAATCCATACTATAAACTATACAGTTATATTCACGACGGGAATTACCGCACATTCTTCTGTGAAATTTCCCGAATGCTCAGCTAACTAGTAGAAAGGAGACAAGAAAAGAACCTTTAAGTCAAATGGACATGCTAAATATGCTTCTATAACCTTTTTATATATATTTCTGCACTCTATGCGTGCCTTTCCTTTAGAACATTGATTTTCTTATACAATACAGTAATAATAATACAATTTTTTATTTTATATACTTATATCTACATATAAATATGAATATTAATAAGCAGGACAGGGTTACAATTCATAGTTTAAAACAAATACTTTTACTAGGGGATAGTTTGCCAGTTTAAATTTCAAGAAGCTAAAAATTAAGCAGTAAACTGCGTATTACTATACAATGAGTGAGTATTTCCATCACCAGCATTTCACAATAGATGCATTGTGGTGAATTTAATAGGGAGAACGCACATGTGGTCCATCCCGTCTACCCAGACAAAATTTCCCTTCCTTTCATACCTACTTGTCAGTCAGTTAGTTCTTAAAAAATGTAAATGGGTTTTCGATGAGAGAAAGCAAGAGGCGAGTTACAGGAAGAATAGCTACCCATTTTTACTTTATTAGAAATTACAAAATAGATTTTATGTACAAAGTTCTTCCGAAGTCTTTAAGAATAGCCAGACTTTTACAACAATGTAATTGAATATACGAAAAAAGGCAACCGAGAGATATTAAGTCAATTCTGCACCGAACCGAGTACCAAGAAATTCGTATCTTCAAAAAATATATTGTACATGCATGTAAAAGATACATACTACTTTGCTTACTATAACATGTACTCATGCATAATGTATCTGAAGATTGTACAAAGAAAATATATCCATACATACTACAGTTCTGAGTAAAGTAAGCTCCATTTCTAATACGTTGAAGGAGTACTTAAAGAGATTTAACTCGACAGAAGAGCGAATACGATACTTTATAGATGTTTCAGACTACATAGCGTAATATTTTGTAAGTTTTTAGTTGAGACTTTATTGTAGCTTCTTATGGAGTGAGTAGATGCTTACTACAAAAATACCTACATAGTTTAGCTTAGAATTTCAAGTCGAGCGACTCTGTCTGCTTTGAGTGAACTCCCATTAACTGACATGACATGAGGTCCAAAAAGAAGATATTATCTCTTTCAAGTTACTATCTACTTGAATTGGATGCTTACATGCATATTCTACATACATACAAGCGGGTGCACCGCACCAACGAGATATTTATTCCATTTTTCCAATTTACAAGATGCAATGCGTGTATATTCAAATGCATAGTGCAGGCAGGAAGAGGAAGTCAAGTCAAAGGAAGGCCAAGTCAGACCAGGGAGGCTATTATAATGTAGGAATGGGAAACTGGAGTGAATTGGAGTGAAGTGCCGAGTGAAAATTGGAAAAAGGGAAGAAAGTTCTATTACTCTTCTCCAAAAACTGCCCCTCAACTCAACAACTGATTCATATTACACACTACACGCACATACCACAAAAATTCAGCTGTGCGTCTCTATATACTATATCAGATACAATACTGTAGATAAGCGTAGCATGTATGTAGTTGAGTAAAATATTCTGCCGTATGATTAGACACAGTTGCACAACAGGAAGTAGGAGAATTACAGTGCAGTGAGTGTAAGTATTGTCCAGAGAATACCTATTTACCATTTACGTATGTATTTTGGCTGATGCATGGTGCATGGAAAAAGAAATTCATCTGGGCAATCTATCCTATGCTTAACCAAGTGTAAAATGTCTATCTATACGTTCCAGGATATATGTTACAAAACTATTCTGAAGGAAAATAAGATGAAGGAAACTAAAAAAGAGAAAGAGGAGGACAGGACACTGTGTAAGATACATTTCTTGTGTACTGTATTGTGTCTATCTATATGTACATACATAAATTTATACAAAATTCTAAGCTTCCCTTTACTTAATACTCCACTGTATTTTACTAAATTGTCCTCTGGTCCTGGCCTGGCCTGGCCGTCGTCTCTTCTTATGTAAAAAAAGTCCCAAAAAGAAATGTAGGGGTTTAGTGAATGTACTATAAGGTTGTTATATGTATTTTTCGTATGAAGGATTAGTATATAATCTTTAGTATATTTTGTAAATGAAGCCATAGATCATAATAAGAATTTTCATTCACTCATACATACAGTAGTACATAGTACATACAAAAGTTGTGCCTTGTACAATATTGAAGTAACACTCGTGCATATATCTATTCATATAGAAATGCATGTGCCCCTACTTTGCCAGTGGCAAGAATTGAATAAAAGTAAGTAGCACACAAGAAGAAAGTGAGAGAGCTTATTTGCGGAGAACCGAAATGAACTATAATACGTATCTGTACTACAAAGTACAACTTACCTTATGCTTTTGCTCTACTTATATCAATATCGTTCTACAATATATATCTACTTGATTCTAGTACTTTTCCATTCCAAGTTTCAAGCCTTACTCCTAGTCAGCCACTATCGTCAGCTCTCCAACAAGAAAGAATTACAAGAGAGTTGAATGCTGGATTTACCCGTATGTGAAGCTCCGCATTGCTTATTCTTATATTGTAGAGCTGAAATTTCTGTGTGTGTGAAATATATATTTTTCTGGAGGGTTTTCCCATTCCACCCTCCCTTATCGGTGTTATCTCGCCACTTGCCAACTCCCGGGAGAAAAACTGGAATTTTTTATGCCTCTAGAAAACTTAGACAGATGATAGAGGAAAGAGAGAGCGAGAGGCTGAAAGAAAACTTATATCTACAGTTACATAAGTACATACACACATGCAAGGAGCTTGTACTATTATAGTAGAAGTATAAATTCTTATATAGAGTAGAAGTAGAGACACACACAAATGTTAAGTAATTTTACATCCTTTTTCTATAAGGTGATTTCGTGTCGTCAGCTTTAAGCCAATTCATCTCCTGTACAATAATGCCATGCTCCATGCATGTACTTAGATTACACAGTGTGTATGTAAGTATGTTATTATGATGGTTTTATGAGGGATATTAGTGGTACAGGGTTCAGTTACATGAAGAAGGTGGGCATATAGCTAAGCTACTTGTCTACGTCTACTATGTCCTACACTAAGTATGCTAAACTTTTACAACACGAATCCCATGAATGCAAGTAAGGTAAATAATTGTAAGTAGAAAGTATAGTGGAACCATGTATATTTTTTTCAAGTTGGCTAAGCTAATGTTGATAGAATAGATTGAATGCAGGAGCATATTTCCTGAAAATACTCTTAAGAAGTTGTCCAGGAGAGTAAAAGGCAAGTAAAATAAGGATTGGTAATTCCTCTACCTTACGTAGTATGTATGTAAGTATTATTTTTCTGATCGCGAACCGAACTGTATTTTTTGTACTGTGATACGTTCCTCTTTCTGTTGTCTGTGTAAGAAAATGTATACTTAATATGTCGTAGGCACAGAGTACCTCTCTCAATACAAATCCATTTTGGTAACATTTAGAAATTAAATTCGCATGATTGTGAGTTTTTCCATGTTTTAATGATAAAATTCGCTAATAATATTGCGAATTTCTCTTTTAAAGGAATATTTTGGGACAAAGGTTCCTTTAGATTGATGGTACTGTATGTCTACGACTTATTGTAGTGTAAGATAAACTAAAGGAATAGTAAATACATAGGATAGGATACGAATGAATTGGACGTAACTTTTGGTGTAGTGGACTGGAATACTACTGGAATCACTATCTACTACCTAATACTACCTACTGGAACTGGACTCGGTTAGGAAAAGGAGCTTAAGAGGAAAGCCAAAGTTAAGTTCATTGCTGCTGGTCTGGTTCCTTTAGTGAAGTTTTAGTTCCTCTCTCTTAAGGAAGAAGTAGAGTAGAAGACAGTTAACTTTAAGAGGAATGAAATGAAGGGAGAAAACAGGCAGATGCTTACTTAGAAACTTTCATGAGAGATTTGCACATCTTTCCTTACACCGTACAGTACATGTACTCTCAATGAGTCTCTCGGCTCCGTCCTCCACCGACTGTCCTTTCATCTGTTGAAATGAAATGTGGAAACTATCTACACTTAGAAATACCATACGATCATTTCTCCAATGTACACAGCAAAAGTTTTCCATAAAACAGTCTTTTAAACTACCCCCACCCTATACAACTAGAAAGTATGACAAAATGTATCTATTAATCCGAATGGACGATATCTAATGATTTTTATTGGAAATTATACTCAAGCAAAAAGATAACATTCATAGACGAATAAAGAATTCTACAAAAGCTACGTCGATTGTTACAATTATGACTTTTAAATTAATTAAACTACTTAGTTCAATAGATTAATGATTGTAAAACTGTTCTGTTTGAGTTGAATCTGTATTAAGTAGCAGACGGAAGCTGGGAATGCCCATCTGCATTTACGTGCGCAACAAATAATGTGGAATAATTTATGCAGTATAACTTAACGAACGATACATTAAAAAACCGGAGCAATCTGACTTTGATTCAGATCAAGAGATCTTTGATAACCTTAAATTTTTTAACTAAAATGGAAACTGATTGAGACATGAGTAAATATCTTAACAAAACCCTGCCAGTAACTTTTATACACCCTCAATGGCTCATTATACATGCAACTACAATAAGTTTTAGTTTTATTGCCACAATCATAAGATGACTTCCACTAGTTAGTGCACAGTAATAGTAATCTCTACAATGATTTTCGTGAAAACTTTTATCTGGATGTTCATGTAGTTTGAAATTTAATTAAATACGAATGGCTCAATAAAAACAAAGCATATTTAGATTATCAGATGTGGATGTAATCTGCATTTGTAGTTGAGTAGAGGAAAATGAAAGAATATTGTTTTAAAGTTTGTAGATTGAAGAAAGATGAACATTACATACAAGAGTAAGAGTAAGAGAGGGGTAAAAGTATGTTTATGTAAAGCAGGCAATAAGACAAAGTTGAAGAAAATAGAAATAAATGTTAAAAAGAGTCATGAGAGTTGGGCAGAAGGTGTAGGAAAGGAAGCAACTGACTAAACTTCCATTAGAAAAGCTGAACTGCTAAAGATGAATGGGAAGAGGAGAAAGTAGAAGTTGGGTTGTGGGAATGTTGGGAAAGGAAGTAAAAGTAAAAGTAAGTAGCTAAATGTAAATAGTCTTCCTCTGAACTGAAGGTGCGTTGAATTGAGTTCGAGTTGACTGAGTGTGCAGTGTAAGTGTACCCTCCTGTGTACATCATATCCATACCATAACATAAACGGAGTATAAGCAGCAGCTACGCAGAAATATGAATAAATGTTCTGGTTGGAATACATTGGATTATCTCTCGAGTGCAATGTGATGGTGTAAATGTTAAAGCAAAAAGAGAAATGGTCGGGAATAATAAAATATAGAGCTCACTCGGTCTTAAGCCTTGTCTTCATAAGAAATATTAATACAACCGACCGTATACTAGGTGGGTGTATATATATGTTCTAGATTCAAGTTTCTTTGAGGCTTCCAATGCCTAAAATACCTAAATGCATGTTTTCAACCACCAAGAAGCCATTTACTTGTTAAATTCTAACGCAATTTGTGTCAGTGTTGGAATTGTTGGACCAAATTCCCCGAATTTTTGCAAACGTTCGCAAAATTGTTTTGAGCATGTTTAGATGTTAAGAAAAAAGAAATAGTGATTAACGGACTACGTATACAGTGGAAAATTTTGAGCCTCTTTATAACCTGCAGCTCAGTTTTGAGCCAAAAAATCCACCTTTCAAAAGTTAATTTTGCTTTCACTGGCTCTGGATTTTAGTATCGTAGCATTTTAAGGCCTTAAAATATCTAGTTGAGCTTGTATAACTCCTGTAGAAATATAATTACTGAAGTTTGATCGCCATTTAACAAAAGGACAATTTAGAAAAGGATCGCAGGCTTTCTGGTCTCTGACATTTATATTTGATGTACATATAAAGTAGGATGCGTAAGTTATCTATGATATCTAAATGGGTGCACTACACACATAATATTTGTATGCATAGCTGCAATAATGGGGAACTAGACATGTTGCTTTCCTTTTGTAATAAGGCCTTAACTTTTTAGCTGGGACAGGAGAGCAGGCCACATTTCATTTGTTGCAGTTTTTCAGTTGAGTTGAGAGTCTCTCACTTAAGTCTCATCTTATGATCTCTGCCCTCCTCCTTCCACTATTATATAATATGTATGTACTACTGACTACTGTACTAGCTTTATTTTATCTATCCGTTAGTAAAACTCATATAGTAAGTTGACGGAAGCTGAAGCGACCCTCTCCCTCCCGCAAAACCTCCTCCCTCCTTCGTTTTACTTTCTCCTCATATTTTCATCCATAAATTCCTACCAATTTCCTCTGTCGTTTTGGGAATTTTCACACTTTCCTCTTACTGGGAAGGAAAAAGAAGAGAAATCATTCCAAAGCATCTCTCTATCTCTATCTCTTTCTGCTTTAGCTTTAGCTGCGTTATGGTATATTCTGTACAAGTACAACAGTAGAAGTTGATTGCATTTAGAGTTATATAATGATATAAGCTTCCCTGTCATGTCTTTTGGTCTACCTACACTCTACACCAGTTTCAGTTGAGTCCCTTGTTGAATTTACTCTGTTGACAGGGAGAAAAGCATGTAAACTAAACTTGGTTTCGTAGAATGAGATGTGTGTCGTGTGTGTGTGATGGTGGATGGCTTAACTTAACTTAGGGTGGAATTCAGCTTCACTTCACTTGACTTTGCCTCACGCATGATATCCTATGTGTGATTATATGTAGTTATGTTATTGTTGTATATACAAACGACGATATGATAAAAGTTCATGTGTGTGTACTGTAAGAATGAATTTTTTGTTATTAGGTTTAGATGTGTTCATAAATATGGAGAGCATCAAGGTACAGAGCATTACAGACAGAGCTTTTTCCTCAAGTTCTTATTCGAATACTTACCTTTATTTCCAAGAAATATAATGCGTTAAAGATTCTACCTTAGTTTCCCATTTCCCATAAGGAAATAGTGCTCCGCATATATTGTGTGTAGTATTTATTATACATGAGTGTGCGTAAGTGTAAGCATTTTGAAGGAAATGCTAAAGAGCTTTGGCTGTGTTAAGAATGTGTAAGTAAGTTCTTGAGCCATGAATGGAGTTCCAAGGTGAAATGACAACGAAACATATTTTTGGCACAAGTCTTCGTACACACATACAATACGTACACGACCCCAGTTTCTTGCTGTTCACCTGGTGTGAATAGCGTCTATGGGACTTTTCCCTTCCCATGGCCATGCCATCTTTTCATACGTTTATAACATACTATTTTAACCTGTTTATGTATGCGGAACGTATTTTATGTTTTATAGGATCAAGTTATAGGTGTTCGATAGGCAGGGAGACCTGCTTGACTGGGAAATGAAATATGAACATATTTTATATCGATCCTCAAAGAAATTCCTGGGTTCTTTGGATAGTTATTTCCCAAAACAATTATAAAATCTATATAGCGGTACTACTGCAATACATAGTATGCAACATTGCTGTTTTCCGGCTTTCATTTTTACCTTGAAAACTGTGTTACCTGTATTTGCGTCTGCAATGCTAAGTACTAGTATGCTTAGAAACAATCAAAATGAACTATCCCTATTCAAATCTATTTCAACTTTTTGTTAGTTAGGTTATAAATTGTTACAATTGATAGAAGTGGATGGAATGGAATTACTCCTACTTACTTTGAGAGTAAAATTTGTTACCATTCTACAAGTAGATCTGATCTACGCTTACGCTGTAATTCTAAACTTGCAAAACTGTATATAGCACTTGGGAATCAATAATTATGAAATGTACTCATAATATTCTAAAATATACTAATCACTTACATTAACCGATTTCAGTTTGTATTGTATTGTTAGTTAGTTACATCCTGTCACCTGTATTATCTATAATGTACATAATTAAGCTTACATAATAATGTCAAAAACTTAAGATTGTAGAAACAATAAGTGATTTTAAAATAATTTAGCTGTGTCAAATTGTGTATTTTATTTTTTCGCCCTCACCCATTACTTAGGACTACTTGAATGCTATGCTAAGCCTATCGATTTGATTTGTGGCAGTTCGGTGTAGTCCTTAGATAAATAAAGATCAGTCTAGATTAAGGAGAACAAATGAACAAGCTTTTCGTCTTGAATTGAGCAATTATACAGACATACATACATACGGAAGGGAATTCCTCTCACTTCGACTGACTCTCCTAGATTTAAGTCAAATGCAATGGAAGTGACTGAGATGAACAATGTGAATGTGACTATGGAGTCGGAGGAGTTCTGTAACTGTGGGAGTGCATACACTTATATCTTGATTACAGCTTCACTCGACTTTGACTTGATTTAAGCCTAACATCAGATCACCCTCATACAAAACGGCTAAGTCCCAAGAAGAAAGTGTGTAGCAATTGCGTTTTGGCCATAGCAGCAGCACATACTTCAGTGTACGCTTTGCTTTATACGTAAAATATATTTACACATACAATATAAGTACATATATATTTCTTATATGTAAGGTTGAAAGAGTAAGTGCGTATATAGCGTAAGAGTAGTTAAAGTAAATCAGCAAAGTGCCTAAGTAAGTAAGTCGTAGTTGTTAGTTGAGGTTTAAGCGAAGGATAGAAAGAAATGAATTGAATAGATGCTCCTGGCTTCCTCTGGTTATTTATATATGAGATATAAAGAGGGGAGAGATCGTAGCCGTAACCGTAACAGTAAGTAAACCAAATACCAACTAGTAACACTACAAAATATAGTGCTATATAGTTTCGAAACAAGACATAATGCATACCGTGATATATAAACGCACTATATGTCTATATGTATGTATGTAGTGTGTGTACACATAAAAAGTGAGGAAGTACAAGAAGAGAAAAAGAAAACCTCCGGGATGCAACATTTCCCTGCAGTTTACATTTCCATTCGCATTGCTTTCTTTTTACTGCATGGCCATTGCCATTGCATTGGAATGGATTACGTGGAATATTATAAAGGTGTGTTTACGCTTTACTGTCTCTACTCTCTACAGTATAGGAGAAAGTGTTCCGTGTACTGCACTCACATACGCACAAAATAGCATTAGTGATTCAAGTATCTGTAGTCTAGTTCTTCTAGTAAACGAAATGGTGGTAATGGTAACTACATATTTGTTCTCGTGAGAGTCTCAGCAGAGATGTTCCGTTGTCTGTGCTTGCATTGCATTCGCATTGTATGTGTGTAGTTGTAGTTGTTATGAGATGTGTGAATGTGTATAGGTAGTGGGTATGTGTTATGTGAAGGTATGTTGTACAGTGCAGTGGGAGGGATTCTAAATCCGAATTTGGCTGTTGATGAGAGTAGGATGCAGGAAATCGCATCCTAAGGGAATCCGATTGGAATTATTTACGACGTGACTAGAGTACTGACATTGACTGAGCACTATTATCCTTCATGCCTCTTCTCTTTCCTCTCATCTTCTATGTTATTACATACACATACATATATACCTTCTGAACTTAACATACAGGAGCATAGCATACATAATATAGAATAAGAATAGCACACTACATAGGTACATATGCGTACACAGATCGACCTAAAAACAGATTCTCGCTCATATGCTACTGAAGAACGTGTATTAATGTCTGTTAACAAATAGTACAATGCAGTATGTATGTAGATACACGCACAATACAGTGCAATAGTTTCCTGGTGAAAGTATTTACCTATGAAAGTAAAAGGTAGCAGAGAAAAAGTGTAAGTCAAAACCAAGCTGTACTGAACCAAATCCTATAGCCTCTTAACTACTATACTCATGGAATGGCTTAAGCTCAAAGGAAATCTATAGATTTCTATTATTCTAATAATATGAAAACAATGCGTGTGTAAAACTGCCTATTTCAGTTTCATATAACTGAACATACATAACAGTACATATATATACATTATCGTACGTATAATTATTTTAGCTTATTACATAGGTACATTGACAGTGAAAGTAAATACGACTAAAGATGTTGATATCTATGCATGGAGGAAACTTTATTACACACCAGTGCACATTTGTATTATTTATTAAACGTAATATCGACCTGTCCAATTATTTTGGTAGCAATTAAGGTAGACTTCAAATAATTATAATACGATGTAGGATCAACCTTGCTGGAATTATTCTACGCAAGAGAAGGTGAACAACACGTACATATCAGGTACATTTCAGGTTTGTAATATATCTATCAGGTAGGCTTGAACAAAAGTACACAAAATATTACTATGCAAAAACGGAACTGCTCTAAGTACAGACAGTTGTGGCTGTTATTGAATCCATTGCTTTCAATTGAAGACAATTATATTTGCGAAATTTTGCGTCTTATATAAATAATCATAGCACGAGTAAATTGCATATTAAAGATTCTGCAGATTTGTTGGACTTGAGGCTTGCTGGTGCATAACAAAGCTGACTAAGAGTATTATTGGCTACAGTTAAAGTTTGATACATAACTGAAACTATTAGAATTAATTTTATGTTATTGTCATTATTTTTTGTTAAGAATTAGCTAAGGAAACTTAAAATGAGCAACTTATTTACTGTTATCTGTTGTTTATAATAAAATATTGTGTTATATACAGAATTTATTACTACTTATCCGTAGACAGATAGGAATGAAGGAATAAATGATGTCACCCTTGAAGTAAAGATGCTACAAACTTTCTCCATGTAAGCTATAAGTTTGTATACGTAAGGCACCAAAAGTAATAACAATAAGGATCTGTATAAAGGAAATTGCACTGATGATACGATTTCAAGTGAAGGAAGAGATGGGGAGCTGATTTTATCAGACATTATGATCTTGATCTGATTCAATAGCAATGTATGTAACATATCTTTACTGTGTGTTACATGTACACACATGTATGGGAGAGATATCTAATATCGTTAATATTGAGTTAGTGTAATGTAATGCACTACACTGCAATAAGATGAGATGCACTGCTGTTGCCTTCTGCAGCAATAATATAATATTTCAAGAGAGGGATTCTGATCGGACTTGTTCCTGGTTGACTTGGCTTGATTTGACTTCCCTGGTAAAATATGTATTATCAGTATCATAAGGTATGTGTGTGTCTTTAGTAAGTATAAAGAATGATGATACGAATGTGTGTACCTATGTACATGAAGTGTGTATTTATGTGAGTGCAGAAGTTGTTTAGCTTAGTGAGTGAATGTATTTGGGAGAAAATAATAATAGATTTTAGCCTGAAGATCCCCAATAAGGTAAAGTATGGACAGCTAAGCACATTATTATATTTTCCTTGTGCAATCCTTGTGGAAAATAATGGGGGCTCTCATGTGTGTCGATTCCTTCTTTTCATTTTCTTTTTCCTCATTCTTTCTTTTCTTCTTTCCCTTTTCTTCCCTTTTTCCATTTCATCTCCTTTCATTTCATCACATCATTCGCATGGCATCTCATCCCATCCCATGGATTTCTTAGGCACTCTCCTCATAAAGAAACTGCAAAGTGCAATCCAGTCCAGTCAACCTCAAAACCTACTATTAACTTGAACCAACCAAGTCAACCTCAACTAATAAACAAAAGAAGCTTAACCTTACAGTTTATCCATCTTCACATGATTCTTCAATTGATGAGAAAAATGATCTTCGTATCCTCATTGCAATCCAATCCGAAACTTAACGATGTTTACGAAGTATACGTTACATAAATACATAGGCTTTACATACATAGGATATCTAATCTTGTCTCACATAACATTTGTAAATGCATATACATAAAATTGCCTTTGTGAAGTAGACAATTGAGATACTACAACGAAAATTGTGTTGCTAAAGTATAATGCAGGTGTATGTAATCCTTATTTATACGCACATAGCCCAATGGATGTTTTAGTTTTACTTATCTGTATACGAAATAATGTCCAATACATACTTCCATAAAATTGTTAAAATTGCTTTGGAGAGAAAATGGGAAAGTTAAATAGTTTACTACTTCTGTCTTACGTTAGCAAAATTTGTTAGAGACAGCAAAATTGATTCAGTCAGCAAATTGACTGGGTATGTATGATAGGGTAGTGGATGAGATGTAAGATTCAATGTTAGATATTATGCAATTTCTGTTTTTATAACAATAAAGCGAAGAGAATAGATTTTGAATGACATTCATGGATATATAATGGTGTAAGACTCGAGTTTCACTTTTCTATTTCAGCGTAGAGTTTACATAAAGACATTACAGTATATTTAGAGGCAGATACACAGTAAAGAAAAGGGTAACACTATGAGAGTATAAAATATAGTTATTATTTTGAGTAGATTTTGTAGAGATATAAGTGGAGGAGATGAAAGAGAAGAGAAGTCGGTTCGGCGTCAACAAGAGGAGAGTCAGGACAGAAAGTAGGGAAGAAGGATTGTAGATAGACAACCTGTCTCTATTTAGGGGAACACAGAAAGAACAAATAGAACGTGATGAGGATGGCAAAATCTCATCTTAGTTTTACTTTTCGTTTTCATATGTCTTT
>JAQFYC010004501.1:0-16950 GCA_034694165.1 Tomocerus mixtus | reverse complement strand
AGCTTTAAATTGGTATACTACTGTAAAATTCCCCTATTAAAATTATTTATCCATTAGGTTCACTGTTGAGTCCATTATAATTCCTTTGCAAACATCAGCATAGCTTATGTAGCTTGGTTTCATTGAAAAAAGCAATAAAATAATGTTCTAGAAATTAGAATGAACCAGAACTAAACTAAACCAGAGCATGAAGAATTTGGTATTGAAAATATTGAAATTCTGTGTATGGATTGCTTCACGGAATTTATAAATATTGAAATATTGGTTTCCCGTTAGAAAATACTTAAGAGAGATGTCATTTGGGATTTTCTGTGTATTCAGACACTGAATTTTTTTTAATTCTTGCACAAAGTCATCTAATTATTTATATATTCCTCAATTCAGAGTGCAAAACGGTTTGCAAATTGTAAATGAAGTCAAAAACTCATTGGAAGGTCTGAATTCTGAATTCTGAATACATCAATAATGTTCCCAGAACATGAGACACGAAGAAGATTCTCAGACCTTAGCGAATGCGTAACGGACTAAAAAACAAAAAGTATTGCGATAATTGGGAACAATAACCTTTAGCAATGTTTGTATTAGAATTACTGTTAAATATTTCTTCCAGGGACACAGCACAAATGCATAAATGTTTGCATAGTATCATTTCATAGTTTCTTGTGAATGTTTAAATTGCATATTTAATGATGTCACAATATTCCTTTTATTCCATTCATAATTCATTGTTATCTGGCTTGGCTGTCCTGCCCTGCCTCCTGGACTGTTGTATACAACTCCCAGACTTTTGTATACCTTTTGCCATTAAGCTTTAAAATCATTAAGAATTCTAAGCATTTCCTAACAAATTTACACTTCGTGTCCATTAACACATTAACAGTTTAGTTAACCATTAAATAAATTACACATTAAATAATATTAACAATCTGCGTTATTGCAAATTGATATTTTACGGATTTCTTTGTAAAATCTTAGGGAGGAAGGAAGAATGTGCGTAAAATGCGTGTCTAAACAGCACACCGCAGTAGAAATCAGTTAAATTTATTTAAATTAAAGAAAATCTTAGCTGTAGGTCTGTTTTCTATGAATGTGCGTGTAAATATTTAATTTATTAGCATTTATTTAGCTAATTAGGACAATAAAAATATTTACCTGGACGAGGGAAGACCAAGCTGGTGGGATGAACTCTTTCAATTCGTTATGAGAAAGTAGTTCTGAGACGCGCGTGTACTCATCAGACAGCAACTGAGCTTCTTGAGACAATTCGATCAGTTTGGATTGCTCCTCAGCCCCTTGAACACCATTCTCGATTATTTTGTTGCTATCGATCTTATCCACAGTTTGTTGCTTCTCGAATAAACACTCACGAGCTTGAACCTGAAAGAAAGCAAAATAAAAATCATAAGAATCAATCAACAATCAACGTTCATCAATTTATTTTATTTCCCATACGATGAGATGCATTTCTCAATTCATATACTAATCATTATTTCGTGATTTGTACTGTAATGTAAATGCTCCCTTGGATTTTATTACTGTAATAATAATTCTACGATGTATTGCATGTCTCGTTTTCTCAAAGTCTAGTCACATTAAAGATAATTAGGGAAATAATGCTACCTGTATGTTTTTCGTGATAAATGTTCATGCAGAATCGATCTTCATACGATTTCCTGCAATCATTTTGTTTCATTTTATTTTATTGCAAACGCAGGTGTGTTAAATCGTAAACGCATGCAATTGCAACTCAAATGAATGTAAACTGATTAATGAATATCGAAAGGGAATAAAAAGTGAAAACAATTCATTTAGAAGGCTATTACTAATATACCTAAGATCAGGTTGCTTTGTTAAATATTTTCTAGCAAATGTAATGTAAATGAACAACAGTTAAATTAAAATTACTATAAAATTGACAGTACAATTCGCTTGGACGTTTATATTGTCATTGATTTGATTTCTTTTCTTCTGAATTCATTCATTCGTATATAGAAAGACAGATAGAGTGCTAATGTGTATTTAGAAGCATTTTCTTAACTTACTTTAGAATTTTAAAAGTTATTGTTCGAAATCAAAAGCTCGTCACAAGAAAAGAAAGAGAAAATTAAGTTCTCTTTTCATGTGAGTATCACGACTAAACAAACTGAAGAATCCATTACATTGCGATTGAAACTTGTAACTTGTAATTCTTTATACAAAATACTTATAAAGGTTACAAATTTTACTTTCGTTGATATTTGAGAAATAGAAAACGAAATTATTTTTGTCTCTTCCGTGAATGATTCGACATTTCTTTTCTATCATTTTTGGCTTTGTTTTTATTTCACTGTGGTTGAATGCTCAGGTCTTATTTTACAGAAATAGTTCGTTCGTAGATTTTCTGGTTTCACTGCATTGTGCCACTAAGTACACCAGCAATTGTAGTGTAAATATACTATAAGAGGTTAATTAATAGAAGTATTAAAACATTTATGATGTTATTATGTGCTACAAAATTTTAAGATGTCAGTAGAAATCGTATATCTCTGCAAAAATGATTTTTAATTCAAAATTTTACATGTGTTTTGCTTACGCAACTGGTGCATCCTTAATATTTTAATAAGACAAAATTCGAATCTATATAATTAATGTTAATATGTATTTATAGGTGATCCAGTATTTGTAGGTAAGGGAAATTAACTTAGAAATCTTGCTAAAATACTAAAAATGTATAACAAGTTGTTTTAAATGAATAATTAAATAAATCTGCAATAATATATACCATTTGTATATTACAGTCACGGATTTCTAAAAATTTATCCAAGTCCTAGCCCCACTATAGCATCTCTAGCCAAGCAAATTAATTGTAAGCTAAACTAATACAAAGCCAAAGCCAACCCTAGTCAAGTCAAGTCGCAAACAATCACAAAGATGATTAATGATCCTACAGGGTCGATAAACTCCACACAAAGTATAGCTACTGATTCAAAATCGTTATTATTCTAGGTGATGGGCTCTACAAAGCTTTTCTTGCGATGTGTGTGTGATGATTACTTTTGTGGAGTTGAAATGGTTACGGAGAAAACATAATTCCTTCCGTTTGTTTATTATAGAAAGAGACTTTACCGTCTGCAGTTGACAAAAAAATAATTAAAGTGTTATTCCAAGAGTCAATGTAGCCATTTTCAGTACAACAGGTACAACTAATACTAAAAGAAACCTACCTACACCACCATTCCTTGTCTATCCAATTAATACCTGGGTGTTTTAATTTGTATGTATGTTTTTATAATGTGTGTAGTATGTACAAACACCGCAAGCATAAAAGCAAGCTGAGAAAATGCTAGACCACGTAACGCTATAAGACATTTAAACATTTTGTATGTATGTATGTATGCATTTGTATAATTAAATAATCTAGTCCACTTTATATGTATGTAACTCTTACTTATAAGAAGATATTAGAAATAAACCTTAAGCAAATTGTCGCATAGAGCATAAAGAAATAAATAAATAATCCTTCTTCCTTTCCGCCTCACAAAAGCATAACGGGCGACAGTTTCCTATATTCTTTGCAATTAAACTAACTGTAATGTATTTTGAAGGACAATACAATTAAAAAATACTTAGGTAATTTTATTGTAAGTTGACAACGCATCCTGTCTCGCTTATTGTCTTCAAACACTTGCACTATTATGTATACCACGTAATAAATTCGATATACTTATACTCTGTCGTGCTACCTGCTATATGACTATTCTAATAAGTAAATAAATAACTGCAATATGTGTGTGTTAAAGATGCAGATGGATTTTGCAGGCTATTTTCTATCAAAATTAGGTATAAATGTAAATTAATAACATTTACAAATTAAGAGACTGATTTACTTTTTATCGGTTCTGGATTAATGTCGTATAATTGTTATACAGGTACAACTTCGGACGCTTATGCATGCAGATTAGGAAATAATTGGTTATTCATTCGAAGTAATACAAAATTAAATATTTGAAGCTGAGACACTATTCCTTATGCAAATTACCTGTTATTAGATTATATGAAATTATCTGTAGAATGTTACATATTCGTATATCTTCAAATATACCTTGAAAATATCTTAACGTAGTATGCAAGCAGAGCTACAATTTTCTATATAAAAGTTAATTAATGATTTTAAAATTGTATGTCCCTTAATAGATTAGCTACAAAGACAAGATCTCCGTAGAGATCACATCCCATCACATCATATAGTGAAGGAAATAGTAATGATGATGATGACGCATAATTACAAGCGCATGGGGTCATTATTATCATTAGACGCACATTTTCACAGGATGAGCTTCAGAATTAAGCAACTGCAGTATGTGCTATACTTTCTTAAGAACTATACTTATAAGTGTTTACAAGCTGATTACTTGTAGTGTAGTACATACAGTACAGAAACAATGCTAAATCCCAATTTTGCTTTTTTGTGTTAAGATTTGGCAAAATTATTTAAATACAAAGTCCTTCTGTACTTCCAGTGCAGAATTCCTTCCTGTTTCTACGTACTTACGAAATAATTATAGCTAATAATTATAATACTGCATAGAATGCATAAGAAGAGAGAGACAGAACATTAAAAAATGATAAGCCAAGCTTGCTTAGCAATTCTCATCTCCTGAGTGAGTAACTATAAGCCTTGCCCATCCCTGGCCTGGCCCTGCCGCTATATAATTATTACACCGTGAGTTCTAACTTCTAACTTGTAATCTAATACAATTTTATACCTTGGACTTGGTTTTGAATTTAAACTTACTTAAGCAACAACAAAACATTGTTAGTTAAAAAAGTTACTTAATATGCACCTAAGTACATGCATGTGAATGTATGTAATTAGTTTTCTTTGTACAGCTCATTTCTGGTATAAGGATTCCCGTACAAAGGAATTTCCCTATAAATAAAACGGATTTTATAGCATCTACTGGGTTAACAAGTAAAAAAGGAGCTGAAAAGCGAAAATTTATATTAGAAATTCTCACAAAAGAAAAATTGTCGCTATATAGAACAGATTTCTCACGAATTTTGGTCTGAGAATTTTGTAGGGAATTTTTGAGAACAATTCCTAATATTTCAATCTATCACATGAATGTTGTAGTTAATATAATTTAATAGTAAATAGGAAAGTGCATCAGGACTATTAAAAAGGTACACAAAATTGTGGAACAATATAATACATTCGTCTGCATATAAAATGTTAATTGATATAAGGAATCCCTTACTTGGAAGGAGTGAATCAGTCCCAGATGAATACGCGGACTCCTTATACGAGAAATACACTGTAACATCAGGTAGTTACTTTTTATGAGGTAATTCAAGTAATCATATGGCTATTGGTAATTTCGGAAGAATCCTAATCCAGTCTAACTCTAACAATTTCTTAAGCCAGGAAGGAAACGAAACAAGAAAATTACAAAGCTGAAGTTAATATTTACTTATACAGTTACAAGGATTTTTACTTTTATATTTTATATGGCAGTAATAAGCTAAGATGTTTCTTGTAAAGTTTAAGAACAGTTTTTACGATTTATTCGCAGAGGATTATATAGAGTGATAATAATATAGACAAAGAGTCCATTCTTATAGAATAATTGTATAGGAGATCGTTTGAAACGGTAACGAAAGTAGAATTGTTGCTTATTTAAGTCTGCCAAGACTTTTTGGTATAAGTATGCAAGTAAGTACAAGTAAGAAGAAAAGTTATTACTATAATAATGATGCTGGACGTGACTAGATGAATATCCTTATACTTACGCTATGCTGTATATAAGTACATACTTATGTACAGTAGATATATTCTTAATAAAAAAAGATGCATTGAAAATTGAAACTGTTGAAAATAATAGAGTGCAAATTCCTCGCTCGTTCCTTTATAAAAGTAACACATTTTTACGCATTCTGTTCTCCATTATAGAAATTACAACGGATTTCAGTTTCGCAGACTGAATGATTGTGATCATGAAAAGCAGATCGAATTTTGCACTCATTGTTAGTGTGCAAACTTCAAACGGTAAATTATGCATACATTTTTTAATGTACTACATACTACGTTGTGTTGTACGGTGTACGTGAATTAAACTACACTTGAGAATTCCTGTCAAGAAAACAAAAGTGGAATGCTCAATTAGGGAGACGAAAACCGTGACAGAGTGGCCTGGCCTGCCTTTGAAATAATAAAAGAGGAAAACTTTCAGCAAAAACTTTCCCTGTAATATTTCAGCAGGTTTATGCTGCAATTTTTCATGATTAATTACATACTTTACTTTACACAAGAGTTCTGTGTTCAATTTGGAGAAATTCAAGCCTAATTTTGGGCAAAATCCAAGCAAATGAGCTATTTAAGCATCAAAATGGTCAACATGGAGCCATATTTTATATTTTCTTAATAGCTAAATCGGATTTCAAAATTTTTTGCAAACATTATTTGCTGGGTTTTGCCTAAAAGCCATAATTAGCAAGAAAACTTCCATTTCTATTTAAAATTAGTTTTGTTTGAGCCAAAAATGCCATTATAAGTAACCAGAGACAATTTTGCTGTTTTAAATTGACTGGGGTTTGCTGTTTGCCTATTTTTGATTGGGAATTGCATATAGGCCGATTTGCAATTGCATTTTAAACGATTTTGCCATTTATTTTTAAGGAACGAGTATTTCTGTACATTTTTTATATGTAAAAATTGAAAGATAAATTTTGTGACGATTATTCTTACCAGTAAAAGTGCCGTGAGGGCATCAAGAGTGTGAGGTGCTAAATCGAAAGAGGGAGGATGAGTAAAATGTTCGCCAATGTAACGAAGAGTTCCGGCAGCTCGGAGGAAATTATCAACAGCCCCGTCAGCCGCATCCGAATCAACTTGACGATCTTGCTTTGAGCCGATTTGTGTGTGAAGAGCAGCCAAATTGAACAATACACTTGCCTTTTCGAAGGCAACTGTGCGTTGAATGCTTGGAACACCTGTCAGGGCATCATACCTGAAAAATCAGAAAAAATCTTTAGGACTCCTTCAATTTCATTCAATTTCTACAATCTAAAATATTTTTAACTCTCAGAGATACAAATTTCACACTGAAAACAAATTCAAGGAATATTACTATTGTACATAGTAAGGAAATATTCACATTTACTTATAAAAAAAATGTTCCTACTTAACTTAATCTGCATTATTATCACAAAAATTAATTTAAGTCTTGTATACATTTAAAAGATGCAACTTTTAAAACCATCCCATAGTTTAATTGTTACTTAAACATTATTAACCAGAATATTAATATTATTACCATTGTAATATAATATCTCTGAACAAAAATTGTTAAAGATGAAGTTTAGGTGTGTGGTTGAATTACATTTCTAATGAATTTCATTCTTTTCACACTGAGAGATTGACGGGCCAACTAATTTGAGAGAAACTGTAGTACTGTTAGATGTAGAGAGAAACTCTCTTTAAGTATAGATACTTAATACCACTTAAATCCATCTGCCGACCCATCAGCAATAAAAAAGGAAATTAAATCGAAATTTTGCTGTCATATCATGTCAGTTCATATCGAAATCAAAAAATTACAAAAAGACGACTCATCATGTCAGATTTGAAAACATCTTTTGCCAGTTATGGTATCCATTTCTAGATTTTCTTATTATTGTACCATTTACGTTGACTGTAAGGCACAAACAAGAGCAGAATCTGATATAAAATTGAAAAAGACTATTAAATTTACAGATAATATAAATATGAGCATTATTAATATGCAACATTTACTTAAAAGTGATAGAATGCCTACCAAATGTCATTTTTTAGTATTATCGTCTTTTAATTTTTAAAAAATTCAAGTTCTTTTGACTGCCATGACAGGATAAAGGAAGTGGTAAAAGAAAAAATGCATTTAATAAAGGGAATTAGCACCCGAGTCACGAGTACGTATTTCAACGGAAAGGAACTCAAAGGAATTCCATTAAATTAACATTTAAACTATGATCTTGATAGTTTTTTATTGAAACTTTTAACTTGACAGGTTTCTCAATCTTATCCAACATGCACATTCTTATATCATATTATACTATACGAGAAAAAGAATGAAAACAAGAGCAGAATGTATGGGTAACTATGTAAGTTAAACTTGACTAATTATATAGAGCTGGGAAAGAGAATTCATTCATAATATACTTTACACACTTAAAAAATCTAGCAAGTTAAAGTTAAAGATCTGAATTACAAAGGAAGAAAAAGGAAGAGTGGAACTGTGTGGTTGATTTTGGTATTTACAATTTACATGCAAAATACTCCAAGAACATAAGAACATATTTTAATGTGATGGAAAGTTGGGCATTTGTATGGAGAGTGAGATCTCTTACAGACCAGGCCAGGTTTTAATCTGAAATCACATCACAAACATTATAAAGAAGTTGAAGGAAGAAGAAATGACACCCAAATGATCTCCCTATGCAGATTGTATTAAAGTAAGATGTGAAAACAAAACAAGGAATGATGAAGATGAATGCCAAATGAACCAAGCCTGGCCTGCTAATATCCAATCCACGTGAGATTTTGTCAGAAATCAAAACAAAAACGACAGTGTGATGTGAGTGACAATGAAATGAATCTTGGGACAAGATTACAAGACACACATTCCAACAACAACATCAACTAAAGAAGTGCAATTCAAAATCGAAAGGAACAACTTGAATAACAGGCAGAGAAAGAAATGAAAAAGTGAAGAAAGAGATCATTTGTCAAGTCGAGAGGGAATACTGTCACGTCACATTAACTAACTGCACTGTGACAATAAGCAATGTAAAGATAATGTCTCTTGTTGCATTTATTGTTCGTCTGGTCTGGTCTGGTTGGTTACCTTTCCTTGTGTTGTGAGTGAGACACTCAACCAGGGTGACAGAACTAATTTATTTATATTTTCCCTTCCTTTTGCTCACTCTCATCTCGTAAGAAATTCACAACAGAAAAATAAAGCATTAGTAAATATAATACTAATATATGTCGTAGGACTAGGAAGCAAGGCCCATTAGGCACCTGAAACACTAAATTATATTTTACATTGTAAAAATTGAATGATTTCAACTGAAAATAATTTTTTTAAATGAAAAACGGAAATATACTGAAGACATATATCTATTTAATTAATTTTATATAATTAATTACAACTAAGATAATAATTATGTGGTCCTATAGTATTTACATTGTAAAAATTGAATGATTTCAATTGAAAATAATTTTTGTGAATGAAAAATGAAAATATATGAAAGAAAACGGATCTATTTAATTAATTTTATATAATTAATTAAAACTAAGATAATAATTATGTGGTTCTATAGTATTCATTTCGGGGGACAGTACATTTGAAGTCTTTGCGACATAGTTCACTCAAATTCACAAAATTAACTCAGTATTTGCAATAATTTTAAAGGTTATTAAAATACCTAACGATTTCATATTTTGAAAATCTAATGGGGCAAAGGAAAAAAAATTGTTTTAAAATATTTAATTTTGTGATATATATTTTAATTAATTAATTATTTATTGTCCTCTGCCATATTTACCATTGTAACAATATATATGACAAATTAAAAGAATAAATAATTACATAAAAACACTAGGAATTGTTTTTTATTACATGAAAGAGCATACTTAAAGTACCTACTACCTACCTACGACATATACACTCACATTCATATTAAATGGTACTAGTTTTAGGTACATTTGGATTCTGGCAAAGATAATGCAATTTTATGGAGAGACAGATAAACTATCTAAACTTGTATCAATTCGCATAAACAAGCTCCTTCCTATAAGTAAGTATTTATATGAGAATACATTTAAAACTCTCTTCTGTCTTTCCTACTGCTTCTGATTCTGCTGCAGATCCAGTTTACCTTTTACATTTACATTTACTTTATCTATTCATTGTTATGCATTTTACATTATGAAAGATCTTGATAGCAGTATATCAGTAATAATGTAATATATAGTACCTTAGCTAGTGTAATATATCTCCTTAACTTCTTAACTCAAATGACAATAATACAACTGTAGAATTTGTAAACTTAATTAAATAAGACGGGAAACAATAGTAAATCTTGTCTTGTCCCATCATTATTGCAAAAACACGTTAAACAAATCATTATCCATCTTCTATACATAAGTATTATCTCTTCTTGTCATTTCATTACATAAATAGTTCTAGATCAGATCAGAGCATTTGTCTTATGGGATAATTGCTTAAGACTAAAGAGATTTAAAGTTTGTCTTTAGTTTTATTTTACTTTTCTGCATTCTACTACTTACAACAATCCTTTACACAGTGTTAGCTTTGAAATTTTTGTAAAACACTTTCGATACCTAATTTAAATAGGTGATTTGTAATTGTGACAATGTCAACTTACGTTGTCAACAAACATTGTACATTGAAAGTGTGTACTAAATGACCTTTAAGTATATACTAATTAATAATGCATTTCGCCCTTGTTGATATATGGATTTACATTTAATGTAATTTTGCAAGTAAATAATTCACGTATGTAATAGCCACATATTATTTACGTTATTTAAAAACAATGCAAATGCTTACCATTCAAAGAAGACTCCGATATTTCTATCTGCTGGGAAGAATCTTCTCTCCACATAGTACAAAACTCCTAAATATCGCAGTAAGAGTTGTACCCCACTTTTCGTCCGGGATGGTCTTCGCATTGCCTAAATAAAATCAGAAAAATTAATTTACTGTGTGCTTAGATAGCTTATGTAGAAATGCAAAATGAGATTTGGGGATTGTACGAATTTTAAAGCAATTAAAAAACGTGGTTTGAAAAAAATGAGTTCATAAGTATTTGGAATAATATTGAATTTAGTTTTTAAATGTGTAGGTTTTGTTACAGTTTATAATTTAAACGAACCTAACAATTATTGTGTGTATATACATTCATATAGATTACCTACTGTAATAATGTGTCGCGTACTTTTTAAAACAATGATGTCAGAAAATAATTGCATATCAGTATAAACTAATCATAGTAATTATAAATTTCAATTAAATTGGATTTAGTAAGATTTACCTGTCGAAGTTCCATGAAGGACTGTATGGCATCGTCAAAATTACTTCCGTCTTCACTATAGTGTTCTAGGATAAAGTCCTGCAATACAAAAAGACACTAGTTAATACACATTGTATTTTGCAGTATTTAACACACTCCAATTCGGTGACATTTTTTCATACTTATGATTATTTTTATATTATTTCTACTAAATGTATGCAAAAAATAGCAAAGAACGACAAGAAAGAAATGCAAATGTAAAATTTAAAATTTAATGATCGTTTAGTTATTTTTCGTAGATTAAATCAAATTCAATTTATTACGATAGTGTAGGTTAGACAAAGGATTTTTTGGTGTAACTTATAATATTTAGTAAAAAATCTAGTTAAATTAACAATGTAAATGTAATTTAACGGTTTTCAGAGTTAATTCGTCAAAAAACATTTTTCCACCTACATTGAGCACATAAACATACCTAATAACAGCACAAGTAGCTCAAGAAAGTGAAATCCAAGGATTATTTTAACAATTCAACATCTTTTTGTATAATTACGTTACAAAGCAATGCAAGCAAACTAACAAACTCATTAATTACATACAGTAAGTAAGAAGCATTAGTTTTACACAGGTAAGTACCTATACATATAATTTCCTAGTTAAAGTATACATTAACACTTTTAACACAATGTATTTAAGTAGCCGCCAGTATTTAATTAGTCTTAAAGATTACCCGATCCTATCCGTCAACATTGTAAATTGTAAAACAACTAATCTCAATGACAATCTCCTACATAACTCTCCGCTAATTTCATTTTTATTACACTAAACATAAGAACAGAACAAAGACTAGGTATGTACATATAGTATTCAGTTCAGGAAAAGTTTAATTGTTACAAGAAAGTTGATATCGTAAAAATATTTAACATAGTATAGAAAATAGAAGGCACATTCCCAACTGCCAACGCCAACTACACATTAGCAGGCAATTGACAGCCTAACCTTTACAGATGGGTGGCAACACAATATAAAATGTTTATTATGCATTTTATGGTTTATGTAAAAGAATAATTGTATTAACCCTTCACATTGTATATTTTATTACGTTAGGACAATGACAGTTGGACTTGGATAATTATTACTTAGCAATTATGAATTACCAATGTTACACACATGGATATAATTGTAGTATAGGTATTTGCGTGCAGTAATATAATAAATGAAGTACTACTACACGTTTTAAAGTGCATTCGAGAGGAAGGTAGGAAAATAATACGCCAATGCTAAGCGAAATAGTGCCAATATCCATATAATCACGGGATTGACAATGAAATTTCAACTTTCTCATCATAAAATGCAAATGGTTGATTTTTGTATTGTTTGTTCTAATTGCAAGTTAATAGGATGATTAATATTACATTTAATACATAATATGCCCTAAGGATTGGGAGTTAAATACTAAATACTAAGGAACACTATAGAATTATCTGTGTATACTAATTCATAATAATGCTCCCTACGTATGTAGGCAATGAACTATACAGTACTTATCTTATTTCAGATATTATTTGCAGTTTTATAATATATATAGCTTAAGAATAAGCCTTTAAAGGAAGTTTTAAAAGCAATACACGCATAAAAGCAATAATATTTAAGTGAGAGTTTCTCATTAACACAACAGAAAATGAATTAACTAGTAGAGTACAGAACATACATCTCTGTTTCAATAACATTTGTACTATTTATGTAGAAATGTGGTAATAATTATTTTCTTAAAGTATTATGGTCATTGTCATGAAGAAGGTTCTATTGTGTCTATTGCCACATACGAGGTGGCCGCCGTAAGAAGCTATGCAGCTATTACGGGCACAATGCTGGATATGTAAATGTAATATAAGGTAATTAAATGACATTGTATAAAAAATGAGTCTTTAAGTCTTAATTGAGATTTTGATATTTACTTTGCAGAACTGAAATTACTATGCATAAAATTCTTTAAATTGTGTAACAAAGTACTGTAAATCACAATCAGCGTTTTTTGCATTCATACATAATATATAAAATAGCTACATTTGGTATGCAAGAAACACCACGATCTATTTTAGCTATTTGCATCAATTATTAATAATATATCAATTATTCTCATTCGACGTTCATTCGACATTCCACTATTCTTCAGTAAATTCACATGATACGTGTACACAACTTTTGACTTACCTAGTATTACAGTAGTATCAGTAAATAAAAAAATGTGTATTAAAGCAGTTTGGCTAACGGAAAGGCCTAAAGTTCATGTCAAATATTATTATTACTACTACAGTAGAAAGAAAAGAACCCGGAATCTGGTCAAATTCCGTTTTTTGAGCGTGTACATAATTATCGTAGTTAGGTACGAGTACTTCTAACATATTTACTTAATCCTGGTCATGTCATCCCATTATCTCATGCTAATATTATGCTAACATGAACTCATCCTCAATATCAAGTATTTTTACTTTATTTGTTTAAAAGTAGAAACTGGTTTCTTTATTCTTTAGCGTAATTTTCTTTAGGACTCTAACTTTACTCACGCAATCACAAATACCATTACAAAATAAACAAACCAACAAAAACAAAAATGTGAGGGAGAGCTATAAAAACTAGTTGTATGTAGAGGTTTAGGTTTAAGGTAGGTTAAGGATTTATGAAGAGCCTTATACATATAAAGGGTTAAGTTTCTAATACCTAATTTAAATCTGATCTTAAGCTTACCAGTGTATGCTACACATATAAAAGTATATTTATTGTTAGAATGATTGTACATAAGTAGCAATTAAATATTCTTATCATAACCTCTTATATTGCCTTTACGTTTACGTTCATGTATACAAAAATGCGAATTCTATTGGAAAGGCTTACTTAAACTTGCATCTGAATATAAATATTTGCATTTGCATAATTCTCCTACACGTTTTATACTACTGTTTCAATTTAACTATTTTTTAGAAAGCTTTTCATTATCCAATTATCAAGTTAAATAAAATGTGGTTTTGCATTTCTACTGTTACTCTTCTTTGTGGTGCTGAATTGCTGAATTGCATGGTGCGGTTATTTTGCTTGAATTTTTTGACTAGTTATAGTTATAGCTGTGTCGTGTTTGTAAGTAAATGCTAATAAAGTACTACCTTGTGAGAGAGAATGTCTTAAATGGAAATGCACGTGTATTTTGAATTCGCACGTACATAACATTTGTGCGAAAAGGATAAAAGGATATCCCTCTTCTTTTATGCACACGTAAATACGTAGTATGTACATGCATACATAATATTTAGATAGGGAGATGCGTGTAAAAGCAAACAAAAGACAAAGAGCAGGTTTAAACGGCTTAAACAAAACTCATCCTCCTTTAGTTAGTCAAGTCATACCAGACGAGAATTATTAAAGCCACGCAATAATGAGCGTGTGTAAATGTAAATGTAAAGCGTATGTAAGAGTACCGTTTTACCTTGTTGGGATAAAAGGAAGTTTTTACAATCGTCTAATAAATGTATTATTGCAAAGTGCCTTCGGATATTCACACGGATTATGTAAACATGCGTTTTATTAACAGTTATTTAAGTAAAGTGAATATAGAGTAGCTACTATACAGATACAGTACATAAAACAATAACATTATTAATATTTCCTTTAATTTCGTTTTCTTTTTCGTAAATGCTGACATGTAAGTAGATAAACATAAATAATTCTCATCTCATTACGTTATGTGATATACTTTTCATGTAATATTACAACAATATCTACTCTTTTATTAAGTATCTTTTACTCTTATACGTGCAAAAGGGAATAATGTCTTTCTGCAAATACTGGATGACTACTATATGATTTACTATCTCTATAAATTACAGTATACTGATCTTTAATATTAATGAATTAAGTGAAGTAACTTACCCTGTTGAAAATAGTCATGAGGTATTGCTAATTTTTTAAAAATATTTTGACAAAAATTCAATTTGTTCTAAAAATATGCATTTGCTATTCATTTTGGTAGTGTATTCATATTCAAGGCCAATTCGCAACAATTCTTTCAAATTTTCAATAAGGTTATTACCCACACCAAGTATCTAACCAAAATTATTGACGTTCTAGAAACCGTCCAGAATTATAAGGTAAAGGTACCGACAGTTCCAGCAGAGGATCTGTAATAATAATTATTTAATGAATAAATTTTTTGTACCCAAAATAATTATGCGGCACACTAAATATTTTTTTTTAGTAAATTGGCAAAAATTTAATTTGATTTAAAAATTAAATTTTTTAAAAATTAATATTTGACCCTGTTTTACTTATTTTGATAATATTCACACGAAAATCTCTCAAATTCCCTCAAATTATCAAAAGTTACTTAGAATGCAAGAATAATTAAGTTCGTGTAAGTTTTGGTAAATACATGTTACAATATGTGTGTAAAAAATGCTTCAATTTTTTATACGGAGGAAAATGCATTTTTATTATTAACAAGACACTATCGACCGGATTTTTGAATCCTGTATTGTATTTCAAGTGAATATGTGTACATACAAGTATATTGTAATTTGAAATAGAACTGCAAAGTTCACATTCACATAACATCAGAAGAGAACACAACAATAATTAAGCTGTAAAGTAAAACGGAGACAAAAAGATGTCTTACTCGTACTGTACTTTCTTTATTGTATTATCTGTATTATGGGATGGGAGAATTTACAATGTCAATTTGCGGGTCAGAGAGTTGACTTTGAGTCGTAAATTCTGGGTGGCGAAATCGAAACTGTATCAGAGTTTACTCACTAACTTATACGAACAGCAATTAGGGAACAATTACATCACAATATATGGAGCTTACGCAGTTATTACACGAAGAATCCTTACAGAGTGCAATAAATAATCCTACCATCAACATACAACTTTAATTTCATGTAATAGTAGTACGGTGATTTTAGTGTTGTGTTGTATTGTGTTGTAGTTCTTCTTGCTAATTATATTGCTCTTGAATAAAATCCTTATTGCCATTTGCCAACTGGGTTTAATATTTCCACTGCAGTTCGTGAGGGATTTGAACTGGCCAAACTGTTCCTTATGTCTTGTCAGGAAACAAAACAGTGTAAAAGTTGTTGATGAGCTTGGTTTATTGTATGTTTGTTGGTTGGTGGGTAATTGCAGAAGAAGAAGTGTGTGGATTATGCGAATACAGTTCTAAGGTCACGGAAAACACACACAACCACATCACTCAGCCAAATCATATCAAATTCGTTAACAATACACACACACGTACCGTTTTTTAACCTATAGACAGATGAATTTGCCATATTTTTATACACACAACCCACATATAAGCTTTTTAACACACACTCAGCACATCCTATTCTGATTTCTTACATACATAGCGGATTTTCATGTTTCTCTATAACTAGCCGTTACAATTCGATGTGTATGCCTATAAATAGAATAGTAAAATCTCTTAAAATGAGTATTTAATATCCATTTTGTCTGTAAGGGTTCCGGTATAGAAGAATTTACCTAAATTATATTGGTTTACATGTAAAATGGTAACTGAAAAGGGAAAATGGATGTAAAAAATTCTCGTAAATGGATACAATCGCTATATGGAACAGTTTTTTACTAGTTTTTTAGTTTGTGATATGTTTTGGGGAATTTTCGACCTATTTAACTCCAATTTATGTTATTTAGCCTATCCTGTGAATGTGTAGTTAATATAATTGAATAGTAAATAGGAAAGTGTATAAGAACTATTAAAAAGGTACATAAAATTGTGGAACAATATAATACATTCATCTTTAGTCAAGTAGAGAACTCTTTCTTTGGTTTTTTAAGACATCTACATGTTAATGGATATAAGGAATTCCCCTATATATCAAAGGA
>JAQFYC010004500.1:0-16952 GCA_034694165.1 Tomocerus mixtus | reverse complement strand
CCACTAAATATTCTTAGATACGAGGTGCTGTGGGACTCTGCCGAATTTCTCGTGGCCCTGTAAACCGTAATCTAACCGTTATATTATATTATAAAATCAAGTTTAAAAATACACTCAATATATCAATTGATATTGGCCTCTGCTTATTGGCACCATAAAAAAGCTCTCTGCACTAACTTCTTAACTTACTTTTTGCTTTAACTTTATTCATTTTGACAAAATATTATTCAAAACCTGTCAAATGGAATAAATGTATCACTAATCAAGTTTTTCGTAGGGGTATTTTACCAGAAGTTATGGAAAATGTAGTATTTTTAGGTGGCAGTAAATATAAGGCATTGATATTTTGTCTAGTAGGATTATATAATGCTGAATGTTATGGATCATTTCATTATCCATAAACTGAAACAAAATAAAAAATGCTACAGAACCTACAGATAAAGTTTCCTTTACTATATATTAGTATGTCTATAAAATAAAATGATGGTATGGAAGTATTATGTATGGAAATGGAAGACTTGCCGTGGAAGAATTAATTTAATTTATTACAGAGAAACTTAATAAATAAATGGCTCTGTTTTTTAATTTAATTACAGGATACTTCTGAACACAGGATAAAAATGTGTAATTAATGCCACCAACAGCGAACTTGGCATACAAAAGCATGGCTGGCATGGCCAAGCCAAACCAAGCCAGGCTTGACTTCCCATGTGATAATTATTGCTATTATTTTATACAACTTGTGCTATGTATTATCTACATATGTATATAATTGCTCTTGACAAACAAACTAATGGTAGGTAAGTAAGTAAAAGTACCTACAGCCATATGCATGGCAGAACAGAAAAACGTAAAATACGGAAGAATGAAGCTGCACAATGCATAGATAATGAAATGTGCCTTGTGTTGTGTAGTGTTTAAAGGAAAAAGTAATAAGTTACTGGGAAAGGAACATTTATTTGTAGGTAATGGGTAAGGGCATTACTTATTTACATCTTGGCAATAAATGGTTACCTACTTCTACTTATTATATTGCTTACCACATACATATAACATAAACTGCAATATCATTAAATACTATTAACGACTATACATATGTTGCATCTTCTTTCTCTATAACAGACATACATAACTAAATTCCATTTCGCCAGGCATTTATGCTTGAGCAAAAGGAAGCTGTGTATATTCATGTAGTTTGTGTGAGGCTTGGCTGAGACTGTAAAGCAAAGAAAACTTTTGGTTGCTTTGTTACACAAGTAAGTAGTACATTAGTATCCCTATATCAAAGTTAAGTAGCTCATTCTGAAGGCAAAATAAACAAGACTATAAATTTCCAGAGAATTTACTGCTTAATAATACCAGTTTTCTGGAAGATTAAAGACTCTCTCACACAAGAGGTTGGGGAAGCCGTTGTTTTCACCACGCTAAGCGCTGATGTGTCCACATAAAAATATTTTTCTTTATACTTCACCACAACATTTTTCAGACGAGTACAATAATATAAATTCCGGATACACAGCCAGGCGGTGTCTATGCAGTATAGTAGTGGACAGAATAGAAGATTCGTTATTAAACTATTTACTTATGCACAGATGTGCCTATTATAAAATATATTATGCAAAATATTTGTTTTAGACAACCAAAATCATCATGGTAGATCATTTTATTTGAAAATAGTAGAAACAAAATACATTTATTGTACAACACGACAAAACGCTACTGTTTCAATAAAAGTTAAGTCTGTTAAGTATCAATTATATAAATGTCGAATTACACAATTAGTTTTTTTAAATGAGAATTCATGATGAATTTGTATACCCTGTTAACGTAAAATAGACATAAGTTTATATGCAACTTATGTTTAAAAAATAGATATTGACAAATCCCATTAGTTAACTCTACTAAATATTCCTTAAAAAATCCAAAATGAGAAATTAATACAAATGTTTTAATATTCAATAAATTGTACAATTTAATGTAACTAAATTCTAAACTAAATTCTCGCTCGCTCTGCCAATAGACGTCATTTTAAATGACGAAACTCTGAATTATTTAATGGATCACGAAGATAGCTTGCTGAGCTTTGAAAAAGTTGGGGCTAAAAATATCTAGTATGTATAACAGAACAGAAAATGCGTTATATGCAGGTAAAATTATAACAGCGGAGATAAGAAACCTGGAGACAATATGGGATTGAAATGAAAATAATGATTAGGGATTCCGGTAGCCTGTGAGGTAACGCGTGTCTCGTTTGATGACTCCTGACTCCTGAGTCGAGACCTGTCCTGACTATGGAAATGGATTGAATGATAAAAGGAAGAACGGGGAGGCAGTCACAATTTATTCCATCATTCCTTTCATCCGAAAAGCCGAGCAAAGACGATAAAGCATCTTAAGAGTGACCCTAAGTTAAGTTGTGAGCTATGAGTGCCGTAAAATCAAAATAGCGTCCTGACAATTAATTAATACATAATAATACATGTAGATTTCTTATGGTAACTTCATTTTATTTTTCATAAGTTATTAGTTTATACTCCATTTCTGTTCTTTCTGTAACAAAGAACAGCTACGAAAAGCGAACTAGTAGAACTAACATCTTAGACCAGAAATTATTATTCAGCGTTTGTAAAGGAATTTTTACATCGTCAGTTGAATTTTGCAAACATTTTTGGGCTTTACGGTATCCCCAAGCCCAAGAAAGACGAAACAACTGCTTTTGTTCTTCCAGTGATTATAAATGGAAATGACAATGGATGATCCCAAAGAGACTCGATCACTAGGGATTGTTACAGGGGGACTTGTACACTTTGTATAATACAATCAGAAAAGAATGACTTCTCAAAATTACGTGTCTACACTTTACATCACATAATGACATGCAGACAGGACAAAAAATGGTATATTTATTGTTAATAGCGTAACAATGGAAGTCAAAGTTAAACTCTTTTAGATAAGTAGTCTATGTAAATGTTCAATTAAGTCTGGTAAGTACGTAAGGATGCTACTGCACTCTCAATACCACTACTACATCATTAAACGACAGCACAACTACAGGTATTACTAAATATATTCAGGTAATATTCATTCTTCAAACAATAATGTACATATAAAATATAAAATTGGGTTTCATGTTCTGTATTTACGTAATACTAGATAGGTATAAGCAAATTCCACGGTACAGTAGAGTGGCTTGAATTGAATCCTTTGACTTTGACTTGCATAAGTTAACTCAAGTTGACTTTGACTTTCCCTTTTACTTTTAGTTAAATAGCTACTGTTGTTTTCATATGGCTGATTGTTGTGAGTCTGAAGGTTTCCCCATCATTTATACATACAGCTATAATACCTATACCATTATACTACATATCGTTTGCATTATATAGAATCATGAAATGAACCAACCAAGAAGATCACATCTAGCGTAAGCGCTTTGTTTGTGATCCGCTATTAAAATCCGGGAGTGGAGTGGTCTGGAGCGTTACGACGATGTGGATGTGTGTGTTGCGTACGCGATTATGTTGATCATGGCGGCGGCTCCTTTTTTCTATTCAACAAGATCCCCTCATCCCATCATCTCTCTCTTTATAACACTAATGTCTATACTTACAAATGCTAAAAGAGTGTAACAAACCAGAGAGCGTATATATCTGTCTGTCCCTCCCTTACATTTAATTCAGACTCTACTTTTGTATAGGTAGGTAAATAATTCCTCTATTTAAAAGTAACTAAACTTAGTTTACTTAAGTATTTAGGTACTACTAATATTACCGTGTACAGTGTCACATGTAGTATATTATTTATGTATGCGCAATAAATATGGATAAGGATTATGTATTTATTTTGATGTTCCCATTTTTATAACTAATTAAATAATCTATAGTAAAGAAAGACAGAACAGTAGTAACTGGAGTATGCATTTTCATATACTATTCATTGTAGAAGAAAAGTTTGTATGTATATGTACAGGAAAGGATAAGAAAATAAATCACAATTTATATACATACTTAGTTAGTTGGGTACTTTATTATTTATGATAAGTGTGCATAAGGAAACGTAATCACCAAATTGTTCCATATTGAATATTAAACCGTGAAGCTTTACAAAGACATGGACCAGACAAGACGAAAGCCGACTGGCTGGTCTGGGACGGGTACCGGACTCCATGTTAGAGATATAAATAAAAAATTATAATTTAGTTACTAATAGAGCACAGCGCACAATCCAATGATATATTATATGGAAAAGGAAGTAGTGTAGTCTGTAGTGTGCAGGCAGCAAAATGGCTTTGTTGTGCCGTATGCGTTTTTATTTACATAAAGCACCACACTCACAGTCTCTTATATAAATATTACCTAAGGGTATATCTACTAGTACCTACTGTATTAGTTGATTGTTTAATGCTTTCGATTTACATATGCCGAAACACAAGACACGTACATATTCATAAAAACTTTCGGGAAATCGTATGAAAATCAAAGAGCAATTCCCTTCAATTTCTTATCGCATATCTCATGTCAAATCGAATTTTGAATGAAAAGCTGCCGACGGATACCCTACTTTGGATTGGTGTTTGTATTGTGCTCTGGTGCTGTGCCGCTTGCTTGTGTGCGTGAACCCAGTTCTTCATTGTATGTACTATGTACTTCAATTTTATTTACCATATTTACTTACAAACCAAGGTTTTGAGTTATCGTTAGGTAGTTACCTTAATGCATTGTGTATTATCACATCAGTGTGGAGACAGCAACAAAAAATTAAAATCAATACGGCACAACATCAATGTTTTAAATATTTTACTCAAATGAAGGGATCCTGCAAAGTAATAGGTTAAGGAAAGACAGGCTGGTAGCAAAATTCAAAGAGAAACTTTTCCCAATCACACAATAATCTCTGGGTTTAACAAAGATAATGTTAAACTAAGCTAAGTAAACAGGAATAATTTCCATGTCGAATTATAAATATACTGTCTATGTTTAGAAAGGTTTAAAATTAAATACGACAAGGAACCCTCCTCAAGAATATCATATTATCCTACGTTATGTTATGTAATGCCAGAAAATTGTAAGTCTGATTGTGAGCGTAAGCGTAAGCGTAAGGAAACAAATGGGCGGTCGATTAGAGCCTTTAAAGATATAGTCTCAAATAATAGACATTAATAGTGTATCTAGAAATTACTTTAGCGTTTACCATTTACGATAATTTTTATTTCTCCTTCCTCTGCTTATTGTTAGTTTTAGTTTCTTTAGATTAAGATAGTTAGAAAGGATTAGGATATAGAGTATAAAAGTACATTAGGGCTTGTAGATATAATATAAATACAGAGAGTGCCGCCTCTTTTCCAACTTCATGCTATGCAAATACTCATTCCAATCTCCGGAAGAACATGAGCATAAAATTTTGTTATGTATTGCCTAATAAGTAGAGAGATTATTTCATATGATGTAGAAAAAACTGGAGCATTCGCTCCTTTCCTTTAGCTTTGGCTTGACTTGACTTGATTTAGGTTTTGGCTACTGCATTTGTTGTTTTGTTTCTAAAGGAATCTTTTCGTTTTTTGTTCCTCCATCCTCCGAACAGCAAAGAGTAAAGTAAATGAATTAGGGATAAAAAGATGAGGAAATACATTTATGTACAAGGGAAGAGAAAAAGTAAAGTAGCGCTTGCCGAAGAAATAGACCAGACACACACAGAGAAGTAAATTTAAATAGGACAGACATTAAAATCTGTGTATACTGTAAAGAAGACAAAGTAATTTAGTATTAGTGTATAATGTAGTCTCTGGCATGTACATTTATGTATAATGAGTACACACAGTAGACATAAAGAGGAGACTGTGTATGTACTACTGTGTATTAGTAGTATCTTTAGTTTGTGTATCTGTAATGTAAAATGTTGTTGGGAGTATAATAAACAGTAATGTACTAGCGGGCGGCACAATTATCACACATTGCAATTAAACTATCATCATCACTCCCTTAGAGCATTTGGCGATAACCTCGTGCTTTTAAGGTCTCATGCCTCATCTCATCTCTTCAATTATTATCGCCGTCCCAGCATCTGCTAAATATTTTTAACACACATTAAAAACATTTTACGTGTATAATCTACACTAACCAAAACACTGGCTTCAACTTTTATCTGTCTTCCTGCTAAACTTAATTTACATTTAAATATGCTGTACGCACATGAATGTTCGATACAGATAGAACGCATCTTTACAGAGATAAACTGTAAACTTTGTATTTGTTATTGTGTAATAATGTGTAGAATTAATTATCACAATCAGGAGAGTAAGTAAGTAAGTAAGTTGTAATCAGTTAATTTTAATTTGAAAGAAATCAATTCATTAAATTTCTTAAATAAGTTGAAGTATTAAACTATTAACTATTAACACAGTTTAGCAGCTGAAGAAATGGATGAGATCATTGTATGTGAGACCTTTGACTACATAACCTTTTGACCCTAAGAATTAACTCCAGTTTAAAGAAGGAAGGGCAAAAGGAGAAAATATCGAGATGAGAAATGTGTATTTACTTATCACAACGAAATCACATCGCATCACATTGCATAGCATCACCCTTAAAAATATCTTTACGGATATTTCACTTGTTATCGGACTGTTTCTATGTTTAAGTACAGATATATTTATATAAGATATATTTATGTAGCGGGTAATTGTATGTAGTTATGAACAAAAGCTATGTATAGGTTCTCATGCCATGCCATGCCAGGGTGTTTAACCCTAGTCTGAGTGACTGGACCCATAATAAGACTCCCTCAGAGTTAAATATCAACGAAATCTCTCCCTTTCCCTTTTCTTGGCAGATAAAGTGAGAAATGAGTGCTTAAGGGAGCTGCAATTAATAAAAGTCGATATGACTGAACCTTTCGTGTAATTTGAGTGTTTCTTTTCTTTCATGGATGTTAGGTTATGTAATATTCCAGTTTCTTGGCCTAAAACCTGTGAGTAAACCGCTGGGCTGCTCCATGATCCTAAGTTTCGTCACAAGCTTACAATATTTTACGTTACATTCATACAAGTTTTCATTGCAAAGACAAAGACACACACGCACACTAAAAATCAAAATAGTTTAGCTACTTACTGTACTTATGTACATACAAATACAACTCAGCCACTTTCATGGTCCATTTAACTGGAAATTTTGCGTCAACTCTTGTTTTACACTTTTCAGAAGTGGATGTGAGAAGAAACACAAAAGTGCAAGAGAAGAACTGGAATTGGAAACAATACAAACATGCACAGACTCAAATTTTCTTAATATTATAAGTAACATTGTTGACCCTATCGAATCTATTGATTATACTGTCAGAAAATAAATTATTAATATAAAAAAGATCAAAAGACATCTTTTTTGTATATATTAGACCTAAAGTAAATCATATTATGCCACTTATCTTTACTGCTACAGTGAGTAACTTGCATAATCTTAATAAATGAACACATTTTCTTTCTTACAATATAGAGGAAAATGGGGAATCGATTGATCATAATGTGCCTTTTTTAATCATCTTAATCAGATTAATGTATCATGCAGTTTTTTAAAAAATGGCCAAATTATTGTGCCATATAAATTCAAATAAAGTCTGTACTATTTTCCTAATTCCTACAATAGCTACTTAGGTGATGACTTGGTAGTTCTTTTCAGTCCGTTCACCAGCAAATAAGCTACATAATATCATCATTGTTAGTAATAATAATGCGTATAAGGTCTATAATGGAGTTTTTTGTTGTATTGCATATTGCTAAGTATATCGACCAGTAATACACAACTACATCCATTCCGTAACTCTACTGAAAATGTGTCAGTTCATTTCTCAAGAAATATATGTGTCAGATTTAGTTCAAATCATCATTTTTTCAGAAGAAAGTGAAAAAGACAATGGGACAAGAGAATTCGAGTCTTCGTTGTCACATCATTGAGCTTATTGTCGTGTTCGTGCTGTATCCTTATACTATATTGGTATCTCTGGAGATTTCGTTGACTGTTCTGTTCACCTAATGGTATGGAGAGTGACTCTACTGTTGTGAGTCTGCTATCCGATGATTAGAGGACTAAATAAATGATCATGTCCTCAACAGCCCAGCCCTCCATGAAAAACGTAGTCAACACGAGAAAAAATCAGTTATATATTACATGGGCTTCTGTAGTTCACCAAATCTCATTTTTCACCACCATCACATCATTCACATCACATCCCATTTCACAGACTATTACATTCATCCTTTCCCGGCCTGCCTGGCATAGCATGGCATGGCATGGATTATGGACAGGACAGGGCAATGCTAACAAAACAACTAATAAATATGTACATACATACATAAATGTATATACCTACATAGAACATCTACATTCTACACAACACAAAGTGATTATGCTTCGCCTTACGCTTGCTTGAATACATATACAATAATAATATTGTTGTGATAAACAATTCAGAAGCTTGAACTATTAAACAAAAGCTAACATAACGTAACAGAGAGAAATTCAAGTAAACTTAACTATTAAGGTACCTACCTAGCCTAACCTTTACTGTGTATATGTCGCAGTCAAATTGAACTTCCCTTGTCTACAGGAACATCCGTGATATCGAAATCTTCATATATGGTTACTTTCTGTACATTCTGCATTACATTTTTAACAGATAAAGCAACTTGATACGCAGAATTTGAAAAAATAACTTGTAATCCATTAAAATGCTTATTAGGGAACATTTACTGAAATTGGCAGGTAATGCATATTTTCACTGATTTCTGACCATAAAAATCTGTCAGGTAACATTTTATCATCTTCAAATGTTTTATACACAAACATTGTTATTGCATTCGTATCAATTTTGATATAAAATTCGCTAACATTGCCAATTTTTACATTTAAAATATCTTTAGACAGTGTTTTGATACTTTGGAGGACTACGACATATACACATATGTAAGCTAAATATAAGTAGAATGGAATATGAACAATGTTTGTGTATAGGTACGCACTAGTAAAGATACCTTCTTCATGATATTATCTAATAGGATCTCATCTTCAATTGTTTAGCTCAATTCAGTCACCGTACAAACATCCAATCCAATCCAAGACTGGACTGATAGTGAGTGACCTGATGTGAGTTGACTGAAAGTATTCGTTCCCATCTTCCCATTCTGAGAAAGGCAGAATACTTAAGAAATGATATATGACGATGATGATGATTGAGTGTGGTGCATATGCATATAGAGTACACAAGAGTCCACATAGGTAAGTAATCATGTATAAACTACAGAGTAGCTAACTTAGACTGAGACTATAACAAACTACATCCACTCAATTCCCTTCTGTCTGACTCTAACTCTTTTTAGATGAGATTTTTTATTTCCCCTGCTCAACTCATTCCTATTCTCTTCTTTTCTTCTAAACTACATAGATTCTTTATTCTTGTATAAGCTATACAAGTAAGTAAAGTAAGTATGATCTGATCTATCTTGAACTGATGTGATGTGATGTGAAGTGATGTGCTATAATGGCTACCAGTCGAAGTCTCATCCTCTCCTCTCTTGTTCTAGTACTACAATACAAATACAAATACAACTACAACCACAATGCATGTTAAACAGTATTCCTGCATTCTTTGTGCTTGTGCCTTGCTTGTCTACATATTTATCATCGCTACCAACTACCAACATCCAACTACTTAATACTACTCACACAAGTAAATAACTATGTATCTATGTACTATTATACTATAAAATACTCTCCTATTCGGCAGAATTAAACAATTTAACATGTCTAAGTCATGCCTCTGACTTTTGGCTTTTTCGCTTCAGCGATTCTTCGTACTTCTCTTGTTGATTTCTTGTAGGCTATTTATCTAAATGTATCTTCTTAATGGCCCTAGCTACTATTTGCCTATACTTTTCTTGGAAATTTTTTACTTACACTACCCACCTACGTATGGTATGGTATTCCATTACATGTTCTGACCTGAGCTGTCTATTGTGTTTAGTTTAGTCCATGACAATAATAATATAATGGCTTCTCATCTCAAACACATCAATTTAGTTCACAATCAACTCTGATATACATTTCAGACTTATATAAAGTAACAAGTAGCATTTTATTTGAGTTATATAGATCAGGAGGAGTTAGAGCAGTTTAGTATATGATGTTATTGCTTTCTTTCGTATTATATCTAACTCATAATGATTATCATCCCGAAAAATAAAATTTCTGTGCGCCACAACGCTTAAATGTGCAGCAGCATCAATAAGAACTGCTGATAGGTATAGTTTCTACAAAAAAATAATAAGAAAGGAGAACTGTGTACATATGCATATAATATATAAAGAATTGGTTATATAAAAACAGTAAAGCACATATAAATAGTCAGATGTGATGTGATGGGATTTGAGTGAGCTCCTTATCTTTATGCATAACTTAATAGAGCCGTAATGCGTTTTATCAAAGTCAGCGAGAGTGAGACATGAGACCTTATCCATACATCACAAACCACCAACTGAATTCCTAATTGCCTTCCACGACTTCTGCTACCCTAAACCTAACTCCGTTTCTCATTCTATGAATACATAAAGCTACAACTCCTTTTTTGATATACGCAATATACTTTAGTTGTTGTTAACCCGGCTTAGCTCCCGTCTCGAACTCAAAGTAACTGATTATACTCTGACTACGTCCGTATTACTTTATACTGATCTCCAGATTTGATCACATAATAAACTAAATTATTTACATTAGCCCCTATATACATTTTATATACAGTTTCCTTTATGTAAATAGTACCTAGCTCCATACCTTACCCTATTGATGCCATTTTATGGCACGAGGCTAGATTTCGCCATTAAATGTGTACTTAGGTTCTAATCTAGGATTTCTTATACCTATAGGAAGGTTTTGTAAGAAATATTATGTATCGACAGAATAATGAATACAAATATATCCCTTATGGAAGTTTACATACGAGCTAGCTATTGCAATATATCCCATGAGATTAAACTGTTAAAATACATTCATTGAAGAAATCAAATCAAACCCTACATCCTGTCCTGTCATATGCCATGTCAACTAATAGAGAATAATATGTCCAGGAACATACATAATGCACAGGTAAGACTTTCAATTCATTATCATTAAAATCTATATATTGTACTGCAAGTCACCACACATCAGTTTGGATGAATAAATTACGTAATCTTAACTTAATATTGGAACATTTCATGAATTGTTTCCTTTCTTTACTATTTTGTACGCGTGTCGTCGTCTTCTCGTCTCGTCCCGTCGGTAGTGGTGAGCCTAATGGAGGTTTTTGACTTTTCTCCGTAGCAATTAGTCATGTTCCTTAACTCATTTGATATCTACTGTATTTACAGTACATACGGACATGGCTGTTCATGCCATACTGACCGGAACTCTAATTTGACTTCTGATCTGTCTCAACCTGCCAGGTAGATTTGATTGAACAACATGCAATTAGTTGATCCTGCACTACATAATATGTAGCGTAGGTATTACATGCAGCGTAGGTACATAATATGTGTATGTAATTATGCATATTATGCAAGTGTATTCAACATTCACATTTTCTAAATCTCATTCCCAACTTATAAGATGACTACAAGCATATTATTCTGTGATATATTTTTATTTATTTAAAACAGAAGATCCTAAGAACTTTATTGTTGTTGGTGTATTTGGTTGGAACGCTGTGACCTGAGGATTTTATTAATTCAATAAATAATACTTCAGGTAAAAAAATCAAACGTTTAATTAATTTAATAAAACCAAAATGCATTCCTGTTACAATAAATGAATAACTGTTACCCACAACTGATTGATTTTTTTGTCATAATTATTAACACAGTTAGCTGACAGTGTAGCGGAATCCATTTTTATTGCGTATATAAACAATTAGGTATTTACCACTTCGTGACCATGATGTCAATGCAATTAATGCACAGCTAACATAAAAAACCTACTGCTGAATCTGAGCCTAGAAGAAAAACTAGAGAAAGGAGTGTAAATAATTTAGTAGAGTAAAATCCAAACACGACACGCAACACAACACAATTAACTCGCTCCGCATCAATAATAAATAGAATTAGGTTCAGCAATAAAAATAGTTGGGTCGTGTTCTTTGTTGTACCTACTTAGTCTATTAATTGTAACATATAGGGATGTCGAGTCAATAAATCAATGTATAATGCTACAGTAGTGGATTGGAATGGAATTACAGATAAATAAATAGGTAACTTATGTATTTGCCGTGATCCATAATTGTAAACTAAAGGAATTGATGCAATCAGATGAACTAGAATTAAACATTGAAGGCATAGCAATAGCATAATGTAATCTGTCTGTAATGAAATATATTTATTTACCTACACAAATACATAGTAGTAGGATTGAGATTACTGGTTATTTAGCACAGAATAGTAAACAGAATTGTTTTGTATGTAACAATGCATATCAAAGGATCAGCACGGTATCGTAACACGTAAGCAAAGGAATACTATAATGTAATGTAATGTAGTAATTTGTAATTGATTACTGAAATGGCGAGTTTGAGTTCGTTAGCATTTAAACTGGTCTTTAACCGTTGCATTTCATTAGGCGATATTTTCAAGTAGACAACAGTTCAGTGTAGGAGACTGCTGCGTAGTATGAAAGATGAGTTTATTGCTAAGAGAGCATGTGTGTTTAAAATTTACAGTCTTAATTATCCAGGTAATGTAATGTAATTCAATGCGAGCTACAAAGAAAAGCTACAACGAGATATAATAAATATTAACTTGAACATTGAACATTGAACATTGCATCTGCAGTATTGCATCTGTAATCTGTACTGTACTTAGGATTAGCTTAAGATTAACATTAAGAGAATCTCTTTAAGTTTAGGTTTGGCTTACTTTAATGCTAAATAGCTAAACAAGCGAGTAAGGCAAGTAAGCCAAAGCCAAGTCAGCCCGTATTGTTTCATGGTGTGCAGTTTACGTTTTTACATTATCAAATCAACTGGGTGTATTAAATGTCTCTTTTCTAAACACGCTGCGCCTTCCTTCGCCTTAATTCTCTCTCACTTTGTAACTTTGTAACTTTGTACTAATACAAAACTGTATGTTGTTAGTGACTTGATGTTATAAACTCGACAAGATATTTTATTCACTTGAATTTGAATCGGTGCACAGGGAAATGAATGGCATGATATCCTATTTATCATGTGCTCTGGGAAGGCTAATGTAGTGTTCTCCTTGTAAAAACTCAATTAATGCACAACTTTGTGAGTTTAGTGGAAAAACTGGATTTTTAAAGAAAATTTATTCAGAGGAGCTACACAGGCAAGCGAAGCAAGCCAAAGACAAAACATCATAAGTACATACAAGAGAAGATAAAAGCTTAGTTTAGCTATAGTGTGTAGGTAAGTGTAAGTAAATCAATTGGATACCCACACTATAAAGATTCCCTTAAACAAAAACTGGCAAAATGATCCTTCCATTAATTCTCGTAACTGAACACAAATGTAAAGACCGGACTGGAGAAGTGAACAGGAAGGAAGTTCAGATTATGATATTACACGATTTTATTTCTTGCATTTTTAAGTAAAACCATCTCCAGCCAAGCCAAGCCAGGAAACTCTTCATACGAAATAACTTAGTTTTGACGAAAAAGAATTTCTTAAACGCGTAAACGCACATGGCTCACTTATTAAATTTTAAATGTAAACCAGCATTAAGTCAATAATAGCATAATAATCTTAATGGTATGTATCTAACTGCAGTTTTAGTCTAAAAGTACTGATACAAAACGTGATTCTGATTACCTGATTATGTAACAAATTCTTAATTCATAATGAGAGCAAATTGAGCATTTAGTTAACCATAATAACAGTTTTGTTACTAAAAAGGCTGCTTTACAGTAGAATAGGGTTTCTTTCGAATTAATTACAGCAAAGCCTTGCAAAATTACCAATTCGCTTCATTAATACTACAAAATTATTTTACTGGATCAGACTTTTAAGGTTTAGAGCAGTTTTAAAAAATAATCTCTTTTTGTTTTAAATTCTGTAAATTACTTTCAGCTGCAGCACATCTGCAATTAATTATCATATAACAAAATAATAACATCTATGCATATTTTTAGTGGCGGTTAATTTGGAAATCTATTTTTGGTAGTTTGCAATTGTAATTCAGTTTTTTATTTGATAAAATGTTATAAGAATACAATTTAAGCCACGTTGCAGATACCGATCTTTGTATAACCTACTTGTTTGATAGTTCTACAAGATACTTACCAAAAAATTGCATGTTTCTGTAACATTTTTACATTGACTCTTTATGTAAATGCAATCTGTAGGAAACAAATTAAATCCATTTCTCTTTAGAATAAAGTAGTATATCCGTTAGGTCATGATTTTTCTTTAAATAAATACTAGTCCTCTCAAGCTACAATGCAGAATATCTTATTGTTACTAATAAGGAGGAAGAGAATAAATACCTACGTACTTATTGTTAGTTCAAGACCAGACAAAACTCGTAGCAGACTAGGACACAGGAAATGAGGAAGACACTCCTCGGAAAGAGAGGAGAAAAGGCAAAAAAAGTGAATTGAAGGGGAAAGATGAAACTGCGTGAAGTGAAGTTAATAATTTTGAAGAAGGTTTGTACAATCAAGGCGGAGATATGTAATGCCTAATAAACAGAGTTAATAAGCTAATTTTTATAAGACAGAACCTCACACCTCGACAGGGAGAATATGATACGCAGTTAAGTTAAAGAGGAGGCAGGTAACTTTACGTCACTCATGTCAAGTCAGAGCTCCAACTCTAACAACAACAGGTCTCTCTCTCTCTCTTTCCTCATAATCATCATCATCTCCACAAACATAAACTTAGCAACCTGACTTCACTTCCCATTACCTCCACTACAGTTTACAGTTTACACTCACTACCTCCATTCATTCTACTATATCTTATATTGTATATACATCACTATACATCATATAGTTATAGTTATCGTAAAATAAACTTAGAAGAAAGAATGATGAGTTCACAAACACCTAAGAAAGAAAACATGTGCATATGATTATTAAGTAAGTACCTATTTACAATGGGATCATAACTAACAAGTAAGTTGAACTAAACAGTATAGAAAAGTCTATGGTATTTGAAAAATAGAGAACTACACCGTAAAAAGCGAAATTTTCCCTTAGGGAACTAATATTTGGGGAGGGGGGTGACTTAAATTGTTTTGCTGATATACCCTTAACTATAGGGGGGACTTATTTCGATCTAGTGACAATTTCGGTTTTTACGTTAAGATTTTTACAATATAGTTTGCCTTTATAGGATGCATATTTATATTTATTGTTTGTTGGTAGAGGTTGTATGATGTAGGTAAAGGTAGTTTGTATTATTGTGTGTTCATGTAGGTAATGTAATCTGATTCAGTGAATTGAGTCGACTTCTCTTGTCTGCCTTCCAATGCTCAGATCTCTTTTCTTTAACAAACAGAGTACATGAGTTGGGCAGCCATGAATGTCAATCTGTCTCCATTCTGAATGCACTTAGATTTGTCACCGTCATCTTCCTTAACTCACGTCAGGTCAGAATCATAGTCACAGTCAGATGTTACACATACAAATACATACAGCCAAATGCGTGCAGACAACACGTCCCTTCTTTACCTTACCTTATACAAACATTACCCGCGTTAGTCTATATTGTACCACATACTACGTAAGCCAAACTCTTAAACTACTCTATCTAATGCTGTAGGTACATATAATGATCTGCGTATACAAATTATACAAATGTACCTAATAATTTTCCTTATTGAGTAATGTAATATTTAAATTCAAATTCTCGTTGGCACATTACTGCCACAACACAACATAGTAAGAAATACAAGTAAGAAATCGTTAAAGAAATGCATGTTCTATTAAAACAAAAATTAAATGTGCAAATAACACAACACAACCAATCATACTCAAAATGTAAGCGTTTCGTCGAAAATTTTAATGTCAACATATGGATTAATTTCCTATCTAATGCGAATTATGAAATGCAAATACAATACTATAGAATAAAAATCAATTCGAAGTTTAAATACAGAAAGAAATACATAAATTCATTTTTAAGTGAATCTGCTTCTGCTAGGTAATTTTAGACAAACGTATTAGAAAATAGACAGGTAGTCCAACTGAAAAAGTAAGTTTCCCATCAAAAGTAGTTTGTTCCATAAGGAAAACGTATTCAATACAAATACACGCTGCATATTTAACGAAACACAGGAAAATTAAGCTTGAAATCATTTCAATGGAAATAACTGTTTATACGTACAATTCGTTTCGGCTCAAATTATACGTAATTTGATACAAAAATAAGCTTTGGTTAGTTTTAAGTGAACTAAAGTGCTCCGTTTACTCCCTTCACATTAAGATATCCGTATCGAATTGTAGAACATTAATATTATCATAACCATTCTAGTTTCTTACTGTACTTACTGCGGTATACTAAATATATAAACACTCAATTTATATTTATCCAATACTGTAATGGGCAAGTAAATACTTACAGAATATCCCTTCTAGTATTTTCTTTGTGGCATTGTATCGGTATCGGTGTTTTGCTTATGTAAGTAAGAAGAAGTATACAATACATATTTGACTTACTTTCGCTTTGCTAGTTTATGTTTATGTCAAAGTGTAAATAATCTGGGTTTCTCTGTAAGGTTAAGCATGTAAATGTTTCAAGCCTTCCTTTAGCTACCTCCGCACAAGAAAACTCTCTGGGTGAGCTGAATTGCGTGGTTTGCTTTGCATGGAGATTTGTGTTGTTCCTGTAGCTTGGACGAATTCATAATGAATAAACCGGTGCAAACGGATGTCCTCCTGTATCGTCGTAATCACAAAATTATTAAATGTTTCTTATTAACAAAA
>JAQFYC010004499.1:0-16955 GCA_034694165.1 Tomocerus mixtus | reverse complement strand
TCTAAGGTCATAAGCTTTCAAACGATACCTCTTTTGCCATATGTTGCAATTTCAAAAAATGGGGGGCGGGGTCATAATTCCTAGGGGGTAGGTCCGATTGACCCTATTTTTCAATGGTGTCTGCGGAGGAACCTTAATAAGCTACCCTGAAAATTTCAAGTCAATATCGCAAACCGTTTTCGAGTTACACCGCAAACGGTCGGAGGGAGGGACGGACAGACAGATGGAACGAAACTATAAAGGAGACAAGCTCCTTAATAAGTAGCACAAATGAAGAAAATCATATGCCCATCTTTAATGAGGAATTTTGAATTTACAGTAACGTAAATGACCCAATTCCCCAACCCCTGGGAATATTACAATCTTAAATGACTAAAATAATTAGTACAGTGAATGTGAATAGACTTAATGACATCAATTTCTTAATACTATTCTTTACGAACTTTTTATCAAAATCACCAAAACAATATTTCCAGGTACAATTAATATTTTGAATAGAAAAATAAAATAAAATCATTTTTACTTTCCAACAGAATGCCTTATACTTTTGCAACAATTTACGAATGTCACAGACTGGCAAATATTGCTCCATTGGTGCCGAGAATGACCACGAAAGATGTGACCATTGGGAAACACCATTTTAAAAAGGTTGGTTAGTGAATACTTGGTAAACGTAATAGCAATTAGACATTTCGTAAAGCATGCGAACGTAATCCTTTCAAAAGCTATGAAAATGGGAAATAAATATCTGATTCTGAGGAACTTCGCTGATTTTTAGCAGTTTATGAAATATTAGGAATTTAAAAGTTTGATGTCTTTCTTACATACAGGGGGATTTTGCTGTCATGTTTATGATTGCATTACATTTTGACGACAAATATTGGAAAGATCCCTATAATTTCTGTCCAGAGCGATTTTTGGATGGGGATGGAAAAATAATCAAGGAAAATGTGGACCGATTGGTAATCTACGGCACAGGTACATACATACATGTTAAACATTCAAAATAATATCAATCAAAAGCTGGCAACCAACTCAATACTCACTCGTAGGTAATATGTATGTGACTCCGCTTGGTATATGAGTTCGTTAGGTCAAGAGTACAACATTTATTATAAGGCAAAGACTCATCTTAGAATAAATGCCATTGAATTGACCTGTTGACCTTACAATTGATTACTACCTCTGGGGGAGCATCGTCATCTTCTTACTCTTACACTACATGTATTTGAATGTATATATAGGTGGGAGGGTTTGTCCTGGAGCTAACATTGCACGGGCATCTTCGTTTACATTTGGCGTAGGATTTCTTCAGAAGTACACCGTAAGAACAGCAGACAGTTCGGAAATATTAGGAATGAGGGATGATTTCGGAGTAATTAATGGAATAGATCCATTTCATATCAGTATTTCCGAACGATAGGATGATTAAGTGAACTGTTTAGGTCGATCCATGTAACAAGAATGCGTTCCATTTTAAATTTTAATAAATTGTCCATTTGTAATGCCACCATTATTGAATAAACAATAAACAAAGGAAAGAATATTAAAACAAATGATTCGTCTAACACTTGGGAAGTATTTCTAAAATGTGCGTCGAGTATGGTGTAACATATATACGTAATGAATATATTTTATATGTAATGTATTTATTTCACGAAGATGAATATTTTGTGAACAGATAAGCATTAGATTAAAGTACATAAGGCAAACCCGTAAGTCAAAGATAAATAGAAAAATCAAATCAAGATTCATATAGTAATACCAAGGACACAGAGAAAGCTGCAACGTTAAGTTATATGCCGATGCAGTGTAAATTGTAAATCAGGAATGGAAATATCAAATCAACTACTGTGTGGAACAGAAAGAGAAAGCGAGCATTCATTCGAAGGTAAGTAAAGTAACAAACGTTGCGTTAGAACCTAAATCTAAAGTTACTGCTTTGCATTTACAACATTAGAGCTACAAGCAAGTCGAAATGGCAAACAAAAGCGAGAGGCTTAAATTAAAGCTTTCGGCTCTTGCTTTGAGTCTCTTTATTCACAACTTAATAAATCAATATACTTTCCTGCATACATTAGCTATATGCAGCTTACTCCTTTAGAGGCACATACATCCATTTATTAGCCAATGCTCCCATTCAGTCTATAACCAATCTACACACCGTATTTATCGAATTAGTGCCTCAGGAGAATTTTATTTTCGAGTGAAGCGTAAATAATTATTGTGGATTGATAATTAATTAATGCATGCTCCCAAAAATTACTTATGTGGGAAAAATCTTCGAATATATTTTTTAACTTTAGTTTTACTACCCGAGTTTAGTTAGCAACATTTACGATAGACTGCCATTAAGTATCGGTATATTTAATATCAATATTATTTAAAATTGGATTGTGAAGATATTATATTGTATTTATTTTACCGCAGTTTATATAAATAAAATACATTGGAAAATAATTAGGCATAGGAATAATTAGGTCCAGAGGAATCGCTGTTGCTTACATTACTAAAAGTTGCAATCTATTAGTTTTAAGTAATAATTCCATTGGGTAACAGATTTGATAAATACTGATTTTAGAAAATGTAATTAGTAATTCACATTCATACTGGGAAATGTGCCATACATTTTCTTCATTTGGGTATCCATATTTCATATTAATACACATATTTTAACAATCTAAGTAAGTTATTTTGTAACTATTTCCTACGAATGTATAATAGAGTGTATTGCAACTTGCAACCCTTTATTTACATCATGCTACGAGATTTGAGTTAGTTATTTGCCTTTCTCGTACACTATAGTATTTTGTAATAATAATAATGTAGCAAGCAAGGCAGGCATTGTATGGCAGGCGGATGCAGATGTAGTAAAAAATTTGTAAATGCTAAATGCTACTATGGTGTATGTAGAATGTCGGAAGGGAAAGCGATTAGGGTTTATTTGCTGTAAGCAAACACGATCGGAACGCTCACGTTCACATTACATGCTGGTAAAACTGAAACTGACTTTGTCATTCCGATCCGATCTCCAGTTTCGGTTTTCATAATTGGATTCCTAGCTTATCGTTAGCTTAGGTTTCTCGTAGAAGGAAACTTTATGGATGGAAGTGAGCAGAGCAAGCAAATATGTTATGTGCAATTGATACTTAGTTTGGTTGGTTGTTAGAATTTGTGTTTTAATACTGCAAATATCCTTTCCCTTGTAAAATAACTCTTTATAAGCAGAGATCTCCAGTTTAAATCTGTTCCGTAAAGGTAAGGTAGTTACATACAGTATAAGTTATTTATGTATTTCTGGCATATATACATAATAGTTAGAATAGAAGAACAAACAAATGCATATGTCATGTCATATGCACACTGTGTGAAGTAAAGTAAATATAAAAGCAGAAGGTTGTAGTTGTAGTTGGACTTTAGGAAATGTTTGTTAGCATCAGCTAATGTTAAAACATGTTAGATCGAAAACCAAACCAAACCACTACGGAAAAGAAACACAGTTTCTCACATATTTGTGCATATGTCTAAATAAATGTACCTTTATGTAGGAAATACTAGTAAAGTAATATATACAATCTCCTAGACATCAAATCAAACACATTGTATTGACTTGACTTGTCTCAACTTAACTTTTTCCTCTTCTCTCCCTCTTTCTACCAGTAAAGGCAAAAGCAAACCAACTTTATTGATGGTTACATCACTTTGATTTACATGCACATTTTACACGCATGATTCCCTTCCATTCTACTTCCGGAGTTTGGATTTTTTCCTACTTACATACTATAACGTGTACCTACATAAGTATGTAAAGTGTAAAGATATCCATTCTTCTATATTCTATATTCTATATATACTTGCATTACATATTTTAGAAACTATATTCACTTTGCTATAGGTCCTTAGATAAAAAGTCTGCATATGGTAAATGTACCATAGTAAGTAAATATAAAGTGCATTTTTAGGTACATCTATTATATGCATTTCCTTGTGGAGTTTTTTTGTTAAGCTAACCTTTACTATATATTTTCCCAGGGAGTAAGTAAGTAGATTTCCTAAAACTGGCTTGGCTTCCGCGTGGCATATTCATGTGAGTGTGAGATTTCACCTTGGATAAAGCCTCATCTCTAGTTCTACCCAACTCCAACTCCCACACGTCTTCTCATATTCATCTTTATCCTATTCGTATTCAATTCGCTCCGGTTAAATTGAATCCTATGTAGAGTAAATCTTCATGTGAATTACATAGTTATTATAGCTGATCCTGGTATTACTTATATGTATTTGTAGTACAGAATGGATGTATTATGCTTTTATATTAGAGTACAATGATTCTATGTAAAATCTAAAGTATTTACAGTAGTGGTACCATTACGGACCTATTTATACTGATTTAACGTTTCGGTACATATGCATGTGAGAAACGATGTTCGTGAATGTGTTGCTGTTATCTGTAGGTATTAGCATTGGATTCCAGTTGAAGAAAGCAAACATCTACATACAACTCCAAAAAACGGAAAAAAATATATTTGACATAAATTATGGTAAATACTTAGCTTGGTGTGCTATGAGGTTGCAATTGAAGCTAAAATTCTGGAAGGCATCTAAAAATATTAATTACATAAATTATTTAAATTATCTAAAAATATATCCTATGGCATTTTGCGTATAATATTCGGCCAAGTAATTTTTGTTACGACAATTCTAGATCTTAAGTCGCAGCAATTGTTACAAAGCCTCTCGAAGATGTCCCCATTAATTGAAAATATTTATGTCCCAGGCCAAATCAAAATCTGATTGAGAATTAGAATCGGAAGTCCAGATTCTTGACGTAGAAGATTATAGAAATGAAAGTAATAATAAGAAATACTATTGTAGTAGACGGTTGGTTGGTCATTTGAAAAGTCACAGGTTGACTTGACTCCTCGTTGTTACATCCGTTCGTTTGTATACAGAGATGTAAATTACAGCTATTAAATAGTAAGTGAAACTAAAAACATGGTAGCCTATTGTATGATCTGATCACAAAAGTATGTACCTACATAAGTTTCTACCAAACCTAAGTATTATGTATTTATGTATAGCTAACTTAAATATAGAAAATGATAATTCATGTCGGTTCACTGACTCAGACACAAGCTTTCATGTATGAAACCCATTCATCATGTAAATAACAAGATTTTATGAGTATTTAAGCACTTTAAAACTCACAAATGTACAAAATAGCACCCTTTAAGACAACACTAAAATACATTAAAGCACAGAGGAAGAGGTAGGTACACATTTACAATGTGTTTTCCCATATGTGCTGCCGTGCCTCCTTTGCTCCTATTAAAATTGTAATACTTCATCATAAAGGCACATATTTAGTATCCATACTTTCCCCTCACTAAAACTCCAGTAATGGTAATTCTAGTTCTGCCTTTCGCGTTTTTACAGTCTAGCTTTACTGCAAAAACACAAAATTATATCCTTCCTACAACGTTGCACCCGTATTCTACCATACCGTAATACTAATAACAGTAGTTGGATATGCATGCAATAAAACTCCTAAGCAGATGCAAACCAACCATTCACTAAACAGGACAATACATTTTGTTTTGAGAAAATGTTCAAAAATAAGTACTAAAATACAAATATATTTTTAATTACAGCAAATATTCTTTGTGACAGTTAAAACGTCACATTATTCAATCGTATGTCCAATGGTCCTTCTTTCAATTAACTTTTCCAATATTTATTTCACAGAATATTTCACATAATTCTAATATTTATTTAAAAATATTTTGTTAATCGGTCCAAAATTTTCAAATGACTTACAACAAGAAGATTCTGATTTTCTCTTCCCTACCAGTTCCCATTAAAAACAAACATTATTTGCATGCATATCCTACTCCTTCCTTTGATCATAAGTTCTTTATACAACTTACCGAGCTAAAGTCAGGGTTTAAGTAAGTTCCGTTTAACTCTGAACGACATAGATAGTAAAGATAAGAGCTGAAGTAGTTAACTCGATCAAGTCTACTCAACTTTAAATAAGGCACCTACATGGAAAACGTCAAACCTAAACCAAACAAGTGCAGTACAAATACGTATACATACATAACTGCGTATAAAATCTACATACCTTCATAAATATAACATGTATTACAATCTTGCCCCAACAAAAAGTTCTTATAAGTAATTCACAGTAGTTAAGACATGTGTACACATACTTACGTACTTAGGAATACATATTACTCAACTAAAGGATGGTGAAGTGGAGAAACTAAAGATTTTAACTATTATACTCACTAAATACATATGTAGCTGATTTGATATATATAACCAACTAAACATAACAACCTACATATCCCTTTGTATAAATATGTGCTCAAACTATACATAAGAGTAACATACCCTTAACATACTGTTCTATTTGTTGTACTGGAGCTAGAACAAAATTGAACTAGCCCAGTTCAAGCATAATAAGCATAACATTGCCGAGTCAATGCTAAAGCTCAAGCTAAACGGGAGCTGTTAACATTCCATGTGCCATTAGACACATTTCTTGTTGCACATGCCGTCATTACAGAGTTATTAAGATAAGACAAATGGCTATTTTCCTTTGAATGGAGTAGTCTAATGATGCATTTTACAAAACATGCTTTTAGACTTGTACATTTTGTACTTGCATGTTTGCAATTACAGCTTACCATTATCATTCTATCATGTAGTAAAGTAGAAACAAGGAATTAAAACTTGTTTCACATTTTACATAATTTTATAAAATGGAATTGATGGGAAGATCTATGTATAATCTTTTACTCTTTGGATGCATAAATGCCTTTATGCAAAACAATTGGGTACGGTAGTTATATTAGTAGTAGTTTCTGTGTAGAAAACGTTCAAGCTCACATTACATTTCAGGGTTAGAAAAAAGTATGGAATTGGGAGTCCTGTGTTTCATATCTGTAAAATCAACTCATCAATTTTTAATATATCATGACTTCAATTAAATTGCATGGTGAAATTGTTAATATCCAAAGTAGTAATATCTAATCTACCTGGCTGGCCTTCATACATACATAGATAGTTGTGGAAGTTGTGTAGCTATTAATTCTACTTGAACCAAATACATAAGTAAATGAGTTGCTTTTAGGATAGTAAGACAGTTAATAAACTATTTGTAACTATAAATAATAGTGAGAAATTAGTACATCATTTTGATAGGTCATTTTTACCTGCAGGAATATTTTACCTTGCATATAAGTACGTGTCGAAGTGCTATTGTAGTCACTTTTTGTCACAAACTTTCAAATAATTTAGCATTGCTTTCTTCATTTCTTATAATGAAAGTGTTGCAATCCAAAAGTCCTGCAAGTTTATAGGGCAAATAGTGTAAAATGTTACGCCTCCGGGCTCATTTGCATTTCAACTGCGTTTTGCGATGCGATGGGGAGAAAACTGTAAATTACAATGCAGTTTTTGTTAAATTCTTCATTTTTATTGTTTTGTCTAAATGTAGCACCACATATATGTACATGATCAAATAGAGATACAATTTTTTAGCAATATTAAAAATAGATCAGTCGTCCACTCTATTGCATATATAAAATGGAAAGAAAGCTGTTATACATAAGAAAGCTGCTTTACCTAATTTTTGAATGTGTTTTTATTTACCAACAGAATTTCTGCAGTAGAATCTTACTTTATAATTATTATTCTTGATACCTAATCCCATTTTATAAAACTAATTGCACGTGTGTACTGAAACACGTACACACTAGAGTGGATATGTAGGAAATATAATGAAAATAATAAGACAAGGACAAGAGGACAGATATACTACATAAGATTACATGCATAATATAAGTAGTGTTATGTTGGTTAGTCTTGGTTCCTACTTTACTTTACGTATTGGTAAATGGTAAGTCTAAGCTGTATGTTTCGGCTGCATGCGCAGCAGATCATCAAATCCGTTTGCCTTCCACTTCCACCTCAGTTCAGTTCAGTGAAGTTCAGAACTGAACTGACTCTGTGTTGGTTGGTTGTGTCTTGTGTGACTACAGTCGAGCAGTCTAGAATCCAGATCTAGACTAGAGTACAGTAGAGACTAAAGAGAAGAAGAGAACCAGAAGAATATTATCATGTTGCGTTGGTAAAGCTTCGGGCTCTTGTCAGTGTAAGTTAGCCTTGGTCTGGTCCTGGTCCTGCTGCCTGCCTGGCTCTGGTACTCTGGTTCGGATTGTTGGCCTTCTTCAGTTCCGTTTTTGTGAATCGCACCTTCAGTCTGCTCTCGGATCTGGAGAGATTCACTTCGCCTGGCTTGGCTCTGGCTCTACTTATTCCCAATGAGAAAGTCAAGTCCTTTGCTTACAAACCGTTATCACGAAATACATAAGACAAGACACCCATTGAAATTAGAGCACTTTTACCCTTACACATCAAACTTGTATACATACTGATACACATTAAAGGGGAAATGTGAAACTGGATCAAATACCTATCGTAATCTGATCTTAAAGTGAACTGATACAATTCACAAATCTAAATATTGTACTACCCCAATATTAATTACAAAGTGATGTGCTGTATAGTTGATAGTGTGGTTTCGATTTTCTGGTTCTAGTACCAACATTACATAAGCAAATGAAGAGAAACCCGATCTCGAACGTATAAATGAGATTTACTCACACTCTACACTCTGCATTAACGAATTTTATCCACGTGATTGAATGTGACAAAGCATTTGGCCCAGAATAATTTAATCTTCACTGAAATACTCCGCTACATACTACTACATATATGAGTGGACTGTGACTCTGTACATCTCTGGAATTTGAATCTCATTCTCATTCTCATACTGTCATAGATAATAGTACGTAATGTACCTACTTCTTTCACTTCACAAGAAAAACCACAGGGAAGGAAAGGAAGTTCACTAATTTATCCCATCAACTACCAAACCTTGTTTTCTTCATGAGGAAGCCAAGTCAACACAAACTTATATTGTATATGTATACATACATACTAAAGTCAACTCAACTCCACCACTTTTACTCTTTACTAACTAAGAGGAAAACTTTTAGTGGCCCATTTCTCTTCTTCTGTCTCCTCAACCAAAGTATTACATACTAACTACATTTATCACATAACATCACATCACATCAGCTGTGTTCTGTTCTGTTCGTTTCTTGTGAATACATACATATAAGGATGAGATGTGGAGAAAGATTCTGGAAACCAAACCAAACCAGCATAAGAAACCTAGATTTTGTTTGATCTGCATCTTTAAAGTAGGTTGTAGGTTGTAGATTTTAGGTTACTTTATTTTAGTGGAGATCGTCTAGAAGCTATGTATCTTCATTGCGACATCCTTCATCAAACTGAATTCAGCTAAAGGGAAGTCAAAGCGGCATGGTGCCGGCCATAAGTTCAAACTTCAAACTTCAAATGAAACTATACATTATTTGGTAGGCATAGATAAATGCCTTATATCAAGTACACACAAAAACTGCCTACTTGATTCAGAACAAAGATACGTTTACATATGCTATACATAAGTAGAAGGATGTAAATTGAACCCATAATGAGAAAGAGACATTATTACATATATTATTACATGTACATATATAGAACATTACGCACTATGTAATGTACTATACTATAAGTAATTTCTGAGTGAATTTGTGAAACTAACTGAATTCTAGTTTAAAGAAGACTAAATTGCTAAGTGCACCTAAAAACCATTCGCTAAACATATGTATGTACATAAGGAAAAACTAAACGAAACCTCAAAGTGAATCTTACGCACATCAAATGACACTAAATTCACAAGCAACTTTATAATTGTCAAAACGAACCGGTTTCCTCTTCCTTTTCGAGTGTACATTATAAAAGGACTAGTTACCAAAAGAAGCTGATATACAACATAGTACCATTGTAAACAGTACCATTTGCCGGTATCTCTTAGTTGAATGCAAAGAAACCGGTAACGTAGACAGTAGAAGTAGAACGCAAAGCTGAAGCGTTTTAACATTGTGCTATGTAATAATATGAGGAAGACATTCATGGACAAGTTTACTTCCTTGGTGAATACAATTCTCTACAAATACATGTTATAATATTAATGTTATGATAATGTGAATGTACCTTTGACATTTGTGTACTTGAAACAAGTACAGTAATTTACAAATCTAGCTAATTTACACGCAGACTTAAATATTCCATCTGAAGTAAAAGTTTGGTTATTACATTACCTAAAAGCAGGGGAAAGTCATTTAAGAAAACCGGGAGACCAATACTCACAGATACAGCATTGGATTTGACTCTGAATTCTACTTACGTCAATTTCACATTCACTTACTTCATTTCATCTTCCTCTTTCAATTCAAGTGAATCAAAACCACACTTCCTTTTACTGGTCGTTACTTTCGCTGCTGAACTATAATTTCTCTATAATTACTACTAAGTAAGTTGGCTCTGTAAGTAAAAGAAAGTAACATGGTTAAAAAATCTTTCCGTGCTAATTCATTTACAATATCAGAATAATTAGATTTTTAACTACGGTCTCTGTCTTATGTGAACTACATACTTAATGATGAACTACGAACATTATATGTAGCAGTGTTCATATACAATTATGCAAGTATGTGCTAAAGTGAAAGAATTGAGTAAAATCATAATAAATAGTAGCAAAAAATACTTAACCTACATAAAAACATATATCTCTACTACTTACGTATGTATAGAGTGCCATTCCCGAAAATTGGTTATTTACTACGCTAAACTCGTTCCCCTTTCCTTTGCGTAGGTTTATATAGGTATACGTAGCTGTTCGTTACTAAATCAACGTCTCGACTTTTTTACAAAAACTTCTTGTCTCATCGTCTCTTGTCAACTACTGTATTCTGTTTCCCTTCGTTTTACTTACTAGAAACTACAATTCATCAAGGAAAGAAAGAAAAGTCATCAGAAAACTTATTTGCCTTCTCTTGCTTCTATTTCTGTCTCTGCTCACTTTCCTTACTTATGCTGCGTGTCTATTTGGCATACTTACTACTTACTTACCTTACCTAAAGACATCACGTCACGTCAGGATGACAAGAGAAGACAGAAGAACCAGAACCAGAAACTGTTACCTAGTATGTATATAAAAATACATAATACATGCAATACTCTAGCTTAAAGGCGAAATCTGAAGAGAGACGAGCAGATTAAGATTTTCTGTTCTGTCTTCATTGCAAAAGAAAGGGATTTCCACAAACAGACCTTAAATAAGAAAACCAAAAATTCAAAATTCACATGTAAGAAGGATGCGATGTAAGTAGAAAGCTTCGGGGCGAATGCATTTGTACGAAATCTCTTTCGGAGAATTCAAATGCTAGTAAAAAGATACTAGTACTTACCTTACCTGAGTACATAAATACTTTGCGAAATCTTGTGGTACTTATGTATTTGTATAATAATAATCTGTGAGTATTCGTATAAAGCTCCTTTTGTATATGCTCTACTTTTACATCCGCAATAATCTTCTGTATCGTCTGAATCTGAAACCTTAGGAAAGAAACTGTCATCCAAAGCAACGGGAATACTAATTGAAAGAGTTTCAATTCAGATTTCTGTACCACTTGACAAGGAAATCAAGTCAACTCAAAATCAAAACCAAAACCAGAGCACGGCAATCCTGAGCCAGAATAAGAAAACTCTTCATTAAAACCAAAAGGAAAAGCAACTCTGAATTGCTCATCTCATCTTGGCTGATGAATGTCAAGCTGAGATACTTACCTATTCATCCCAACTCACTCAGTCTACTCAGCTGTTTTCTCTATAAACAAATTTAGAAGACGAGAGAGACGGAGAAGAAAAGTAACCAATGTTATGTCAGTTGAGTCGAGTTGATCTTGATATCCAACCAAACGAACCCATCTTCCTTTACAGCAGATGCAGTCAACTGTGAGAGAAGTACTTTGATGAGAACTTCATATCTACCTTATTATATTATATATCAGAAAACTAGGCTCTCAGTTGACCTGGATTTGCTCTGATTCGATTGAATCATATCTACCGACCTACCTATATCGACAGAAAATACAAATATCAAGGTAAGATATAAATAAACTTTCTTCTGTCTCATCTCATATACCTATATAAGCTATGTGTAATAATTAGATTTTATATAAACGCATACGTATAGGTACCAGGTAAATGAAATATGCAAACTGTGAAGTGCATATTAATTTTTAGTGGTATGATTACAAGCCTATGTGAATACTTATACTTTTATAGCATAGTTATACCTGTAAAAGCTAGTTACTTGTTGGTATACTGTAGTTAGCTTTAAGAAACCAATAAGTAAAGACTAATAGATGGGACAGGATAATAATATATTCTTAATTGGGTTAGCATACAAAAAGGAAAAGAAAATAGCAGATATGTAAGTATACGTACGGAATAGGTAAATACTTATATTTCAGTGTTATATGTACCTATTACTATTTCTTCGTTAAAAATTTTACCTACCTACCCAAATTATAAAATATTATGGTATGGTACAAGTGTAATTACTGCATTAAAATATTATGCATAAGCACATCCATGAACTCAAACTTCAAATATCAATTCACTATTACTTAATTTTTACGAATACTCGTATTTTATTAAAACCTTCTATTAAATCTTCTAAATTATTTAATATCGTGTATAGATTATTAAGTAATTGATTACTTCTTCAATCAGGCCTACACATACAGCTACTGTACTGCACTGCCTACACGGAAACAGCCAAAAATAATGATATTATTGTGTTAATGGTGACAATACATAGAGCTAATTTCTGATTCTGGCAATAGAACACTACTTGGCTGGTTTGTAGTAGTTCGGATATTATTTTCTGGGTTTTACCAGTTTAACGGGTCTAGTTTCTATCTATCTATATTGCCCTGTGAGTAAAGTAAGCATAAAAATATAAATATGGACACATGTGAAGGTGAAAAGCTTCTTTAAAGTAAATAAGTAAAACCCCGCCACATTCTCCAGAGTGTAAAGTCTAGGGACATAAAAGTTGTAAGCATCGTTAACAACATAGTAAATGTAAAAGGTAAGCAAGTAGGTAGTTTATAATTTAATAGTGTGTATACCTATCTCGTATTACTGGAGCGAGTATCTAAATGTATGTATATTTTTACATACAAATATAAAGGGATAGTGTCATGTCAAGATAAAAATAAGAGTATTGTAATATTGTATGCCTATAGAAAAATTGCGAACTAAAAGCAGGGGACATACCTAATGAAAAGAATTGAGTAGGATGCAGGAAGGAATACTAAAGTATGTAAAGCCAAGCCAAGTAACTGATAAAGAAAAAAGTTAAGAATTAAGTTCGTTTGTATACCAGTAAAATTCTTAGAAAGGAAGAAGAAGAAAAGTTAGTATTGTATGTAGATATTTTCCATTACATTACAACGTTTAGTATTTAAGGCATATTATTTGTATACAAAAATGATTTCCTGGAGCATCAAAAGAAACAAACTTACCTCCAAGACATAAATAATGAGAAATAAGCTGAAGTGAAAGTGAACTGTGCTGTTGGCTGGATCTGCTTTCCCTTTGCTCCTCTCTTCTCTGCTCTACTGCTCTATACTCCATACTTTCACTAAAGAGAAAGTTTTCCTCGCTTTAGCTCTTCTCTTTAGATGCGTGGAAAGTTTTGCATTTTATTTTAGCAAAGTTTCCATGAAGGTAGTTATGTTAGTTACGACTAGTATCTTTAGTTGGTTAGCTTCCTTTCCTCACTCCAGTACAGTCCAGTTCACTTCACTCCACTACAAGTACAACTAACTAACTCCTGCATATTAAAACGTGAACTCTTCTCATCCTCACTAACTATCTGAACCTTATGTAAGTATTTCTGTACTTATATAAGTACTAAATAGTTAAATAGTACGTTATACAATATTCCTCCTCCCATTATTAATCTATTTGCATACACTACCATGCAATACAGTAATACAGTGCTATACAGAATAGACTGGTCAATATGCATATCAAGAATCTCGCAGTGTATTTACTGCTTGAAAAAAGTTTATTAATAATTTGATTATGAAATATAATTTCTAAGTAAAGAATTCAGCATTACAACTAATATTTCTTAAAGATAAATGATTTTAATTTGATTTACCTAATTGTACAATTCACTTTTCCTGTAATCAGTAGAGCACAATGCTCAATCCGCATAGAGAAATTCTCGGCCTCAATTAACATTAACGTAGTATGTTTATTATACACATGGTTTTGGTATTAGATTTACACGCAATTATTCTATACTTGTATATTTACTTTGTAGCAAATAAGAAATAATTTGCTTTCTCTTTTTACATAGAAATACCATTGAAAACTTTCACCAGTAATTTTATTTTGAGCGTAAACATTATTTATACCCTACATGAACACTTAGTACAAAATTCTTATGAATGCTTACAATGGTTAAAATACAATGATCTTTTTATTTTGCGTGTTACTGTGCAATACAGGTGTCTATTGCAAAGCAGGACTTTCCTATTACATATCGCTGATATCACTAACTAATTTTCATAAGAGAAGATTTCATTGTCCCTTTAGTATTTGTATATCTAGACTGCACATTTAAAGAAGATTCTTTCTTTAAATTTCCCTTGCTTTCCTTATATAACTTTCACCTAACTAATATAAAATATTTCACAATAGATGAAAGCCCTTTTCATATTGTCAGTAGGTATGTTTTTATATTTGTCTTCTGCAGGGAATATTTTTCCGTATAGTTAGGTAGTTAGTTGGTTACTTTGTTTAGTATTAAAAAACTTGCCAATTAATTACTGCCAAGGAAGTGTGTGCTAAAAGTTTTAAGATTCCCCTTTGCTCCTTTCTCTTCTCATGTTTGTATTTAGTATCTAGTGAAATAAAGTTGATAATCAACGTAGGTTGCTTTTCCTTGTTGGCGTTGGTTCTATAAACCTATGCTGTGCCCTGTACCTATCTGTATGTACTGATTACACGCACAGGAATAATTTTTAGGTGTATTTAGTACGCGTATATATGCAAAACTTCTTCAAAATGCAAATGGTATCCTTTGTTATGTACATACATAAGTATGCTACGCAAGTTAGTAAAGCTTAATTTATACTTTTAGTACCTACACTAACCTAGGATGGGGGGATAGGTAGCTGTATATCTTGAGAATTGTTTTGTTGTTGTGCTTTCTCTCTGTTGTCTAAAGTTTTCACATGCCGTTTCGGGAATAGAATGGAACTTTCAATGTGTCTACAGGAAATCAAGGCCCGCAGCTGTTTCTCGTGCGTGAAGTGGAGACTATCTTCAGTTAGATCCTATCTCCCTTTGTAGCAAAAGCAACTAGCAAGTATTTACACTCTGAAGGAATGTATCCTTAGAATTTATATAGTAAGATTCCTATGTTGTGTACAAATACGTAAGAAAACAGAAAATGCAGCGGGATACGCATTAGTAATACACTTATGCTGTATTATTACACACTATTTCCAGTGTGATATGCATTTCCTTTAGTTTCTTGATAGTGGAGTGAAAGTAGTGAAGAAAGTACAGTAACTATTCAGTTGTGATAGCTAGTGGACTATCTATACTGTCTTATAGTGTTAGTAACATTAGAAAAATGGAAAGTGAGAGAAGAGGGAAAGAGGTAAGTGCAAAATGTCATAGCCTCCAGAGCAGAGCGGATCTGTTGGGCTGGAGTCTAGAATTCTAGAACTGAAGTTGCAGTTGGGTTGGAAATTTTAGTCAAGTCAAGTCAATCTATTACAAGCTCAAGTAGATATACACACTACACTAGTGCTATGGCTAGAAAAGTTATCTTTGGGCATTCCCTTTACTATTACTCTGCTTTAGTTTTACTTTTACCAAGTTCACTTGCTTGGCTTTGGCTTTGGCTGCGTAACGTTCTGGAACGCACTGCTTTATTTTGCTTTGGTTTTCCGTTGGCATTCAACATTTAACTTTTCAGAGAGAAAAGTTGACTTTGACTTTCCCCACTGTTTTCTATTCTATGTAGAAAAGGCTCCTTGTTTTGTGGAAGTACAACTATTTGTTCTGAGGATGGGAGGATAGCAAAGTTAGTCAGTCTCTTCTGATAGATTGTGCTCACTCAGTTATGGATTACTGTTTGAGTTTTTACTGATGTGGACGGATCAAAGTGTAAAGTCGAGAATTTTTCATTCAAATCCCCATATGCAAACAAAAAGGTAAGGTTATATGAATACCGGGTACTTTCATCTACCTAAATTGCAATAAACTGGTGTCTAACCTCACTAAAGTGTTACATTCATGGAAAAGTAACAAAAAGTTTTTTTGACTATATGAAAGCAATTTTAACCTATCCCAACCCAAATCTGTAACAGAATAAAATATGTATTGTATGAAATTTTAACGAAGCCTATAAAGTTAAGGCAGAAAAAAGCTACATTTATTAATTTCGACTCCAAAAATTGCAACAATTGTGTGCAAACTCTTTCTGATCTTTTTGAGGATAGAATGAATAATTTTGAGGGGTAAGGTAAAAAGTTTCAGTCTCTCAAAAAGCCTTTCTTTATGCTGGAACCGTTTCTAAGCAATTCTAATGCACGCTTAAGAATAATAAAAAATTCTTTCATTTCCTTGACCTTAACATTTATTATAATAACATGCATGACCTTTTGATTTGAGTGAAAGGAACAATGATTATCTACCAACATACTATTTCCTCATACACACATGTATTTGCTCTACAAAAAAAAATTTCCTGTAAGATAATATCATGCTAAAGCTACGCGTACGTTGCTTCTACTGCTATAATGGTTTCTGTGTGTAGAAACTAAAACTGAAATTCCCTTGTCCCTTTTCCTACTTGTGAATTGAAACAATCTGCGTAAGTACTATTGTAAATAGAATAGAAAATTGAGTAGAATGTTGAATTTAACTGTCTCGTTTTA
>JAQFYC010004498.1:0-16956 GCA_034694165.1 Tomocerus mixtus | reverse complement strand
GTTTGCGATTGCGATCGCAATCGCAACTCTTCCACTCCTCATATAAGAGGAGTGTGCGATAAAAATCGCAACTTGCCTCACTATGATTGGCCATGAGCTTGCCTAAGTAAGGGTTAAGACCAAATTTTAACTTAAAGGTATATGAATTATGAAATGAACAGGAATAAAAATGAGTATGGCAAATATTCATCGATGTATATATATTGGATCTGTATTTAAACTGCATTTCAACCAACATTACATCATATCATTTCCAATTATTGAAGTAAGCATTACTAATTGTTTTAAATCACTTCATATTAATTATACCATAGATGCAATATTTATATTTTTACTATGATCTCGTACATTCGTATATATACAGGTAGGTATTTGTAATTGTAATTTGTATAATTGAACCACAGTAGTTACATTTAAATTATTTTACATTGTATTTCGCATTGGTAATGATGCGATTACAAACATTTATATTCTACATTAATAAGTGTAGTGTCCGTAGACTCCTGTCATAATTGGTAAAATCATCCAATTCAACATATCGGAAACTTACTTAGAAAGATATGTATTTACTAATAATGTACAACTTACTGTTTCTAGTACCACTAAGTTATTGAAATCACATGTTATATTTACATTCATAATATAAGCTGGACAATAATTTTATTAGTAAATACATAAGTACGGCATGCGGGATCCAAAGAACGAAAAAGCCATAATGTATAATATTATCTTTGCTGTCGGTCTCTATATTTATAGGCACGGGGCGCGGACAACAATTAAAAACGAAATGGCTGGCTGCAATTACTACGTAGGATCCAAAATACCAAATTCTGAGCTTGGGATAACTTCAAACATGGAGAGTTTCCAAAAATGACGTTCCAGAGAAATTTCTATTAAGGCCACTCTTATTCATCCAAGTTAATAATAATAGATCTTGAAATAGCACTAAACTTAATGATTAGTTTATAAATATATAGCTAAGTAGTAATAAGTAGTTAGTAGTGCACTGATTACCGAAAAAACCATACCGTTTACAATTTAGGCATTGTACATAACACAGTTCGATGTTACACAGTTATATTACACACACTATATGTAAAAACAAAGCTGTCTACACAATATGTACTAAACATGTACCAAAGTACTAAATGATATTACAATTTACAATGTGATAATATTTAGCTGTGAAATATCAATTTAAATATACACAGGCACCAATACTGTTGCTTTATAACATACTTCAAATAGTTAAACAGATTTTATTATATTAAAATCGTAAGTAATCAACAGAAAATGTTTTCAAATTATCAAATGTAATATTGCATAGGCAAACTTGGGCTTGGTACAACGTTGTTCATACTTTTGCGAATTTACTATCACGGGGGTCTTATATCTGTAAGGAGTTAATACTTACGTTACAATAGAGTTTCCTTAAAAAGAACATATATAGTTTATCTAAAAAAGTTTATTATGCTATTTAAAGATTTAATACTTGAGAAAAGAATTTAAATTATAATAAATGGCACTCCCAATTTAAGGCATTTGTATTACAATCGTAGGTATCAGCATGTATAGGTACTTATACGATTATTTATATTTATTATTATCGTACTATATATCATTACATATTACAAATCAGCACTACAAATTATTACTTCTCGAATCAAGCCAATAAAGGAAACAACATGGAAATTGGTATGATAAAAACTAAATTACAGATAGTAGTTAACGTTTGCAATTTGGTACATTTAATGATACTAAATATTTTTAACTATTTCATTTTTCGCATTTAGTTTATGTAGTATGTAGCTGCTGCCATGCTGGAATACCTAGGTCGTTTGATGTACGAATTCTGACAAACATTTACAAACTTATGATAGGCAATACTTGCAATTTTGGAGCACACATCCTTTTACGAGATTGCCATACGCAAACAGTTATAATCCAGACAAAATATATTATTTATCATGGATTAAACTAATATTATAACCGCCTATAAATTAGTTATTACTCAAAACAACCCCAGGTATTTAATGTATATAGTACGTACTTAATAAATACACAATATTACAGAAAATATTTAGTAGAAATACAAACTAGTTAAGATTATGCATATTTCCCAGTCACTTAGAAATTCCGATGTGATGCGATTCACTTTAATACATTATGCGTCCTTCCAGTTCAGTACAGGATATTTCCCTTTGCCTTTTAGCTACTGCACTGCCACCAACTTTGCAAGTATTTCGCAATTCTTTACACGATTACTTGGACTCAACTTGTGAATTTACAATTCTATAAGATACGACATTTGAACAATTTATTTATTTAATTTAGTAAGAATTCCTCTAAGTTGGGCTAGTTATTTACTAGTAGTAGTATTTACTAGTAAACCGAATGTAATTTAAGACTCTCACAATCGCACTTGTGTCCCAAGTATTAAATAAATAGCAATCTTCGATACAATGTCATACTTAAATATTGCCAACAGATGAAAACGATTAAAACGTGGAACAATTATGTTTTAACAGTCAAAATCACACTTCCAAGTCCCACTGCTTAGACAATTACTGACAATTCCAATAATTCAAACTACAAATTCACCAGTACTCAAGGAAAAATGTAATTGAAAGACCATTTGTCTTGGAATGAGTTGGATATTATGTGTACATTCGCAATAAATATCTATACATACTATAAGGGCATGATATTATATAGCACAAGGGAATCGTTGACTTTCCTAAGCATTTAATATTATTCATTATAATTTTTTGATATACTTGTTTCGCTTGACTACTTTAATACTAGGCATTCTACGTACACTATTAATTTTAGAAATAATGTTACCTACGTATCCTAAATTGTTGAATAAGTAAGATGAGATTTGCATTTTCATAGGCTGCACATTTGAATGCGTTGTGAGTGCTGAATTATTTTTAACGTACGTATTTGTAGTTCATTTATATAGTTATTGGGGCAATATTGACACTTAATTATGTAGTAGGTACCACTATGTTAGTAGTTATATATGTACATTTACGTATGTAGTGTAGAATATAATGTAAATAATGTTAATCTAACGATAAGTCTTGATTTGAATGAAATGTAAGTTGAAGGTATTAATTATTACTATTAATTTTCTAGTAGTAAGTACCAAGATACAATTAGTAATGGAGAATCCACAGTAACTAATAATGTAATAAGTACCTACGCTGAATTAAAACGTTTAGAAGGAAAGCTCTGAGCCACTGCTTGTCACTTTGCTACTTTTTGGAATGGACAAAGACATTGGGGACGGTGAGCTTACAACGGAACTGCTTCGACTGTTGTCATTATTGCTGACATTGTTGGCGCTGTTGCCCATAACAAAGTTTTGTAGGGAGGAGAACCTCTTTTTGTCATTGGAGCTGAGGGAGGAGACATGATGAAAACAGCACGGCTGGGAAATCTCCGTTTTCTTTGGCTTTACATATTTTGGGGTTTTAGCAGTTTTGTTGTTTTTGTCTTTTTTGTTCTTTGATTTAGTTTTTGCACCTGAGAGACTTATATTAGCGAAATCGGAAGTGAGTTTGTCGACTCGACCAGCAAAGCGCTCTGCTCCTTCCTCGTCATCGAAACTGAGTCCAATGATTTTAGTATGGTCTGAGGAGAGGTGCATAGTGTGAAAACTAGAGGTTCCCTCCATGACGCGGTAACTGCTCAGATTGTCAATGACGTCCTTCCAGAGTGCCAGTCCGGAGCCCAGCTCTGACAAGACGAGTTGGATCTTCCTCTTGTCCCTGGATTTAGTTTCCCCTGTGTCCAGAAGAAGGACAGGGACGCCAGTGTACTTCAGCGTCCAGTCCCCACTCTCGGAACCGGAGGATCCACCTGAGCCTGTGGAATTTGGTCGCGGGGGAGTTGACTTGCTCATAATGTACAAATTGGCAAGGGAGTTTGAGACGTAAATGGATGTTTTCCTTCCTTTCAAAGCACATTCTATTTTGAATCGATCTTCCTCTGAAATTTGTGTAGTGGGTGTTGAAGGGGCTTCGGAGTTGACATCGTGGTGGACACTTCCCTCTTCTTCTGGAAGCGGGGAGCAAGCGTCAGGCTCCCGCTCTGTATAAGCGTCCGGATCTGAAACTGAGGAGTAGTCTTCACAAGAGTCTGGAATAGGAAGTGGCAAGTCTTCCGAACTCCCTGCGGTGGATCCGTCATAATCTGGATCAGGGATTTCGTACTCGCCTTCGATGTCACAACCGCCAGTGCTCTCCGTGCTCACACTGGCGGAGCCCGCAGAGATCACACTGCGACCACTGGTGCTATTATTGCTTGCTTGACTTCGTAAGTGACGATGGCGGGAATAGAATCTGTCTGGGGAGTCGTACTTTGAAGATATCATTCGGACACCGAGACGGTCATCTGTAGGGCTTATGCTGTCCACGGGGTACACTTCATCGTCAACCACGTAGCCACCATCTGTTTCGTCTGTATAAAACGTGAGGAGTTGCTGGCTCCTGTGATTTGTTGGCTTTCGGTTATACGGATCGTGCACTTGGATTCTGTACTCGTCGATATTGCTCACTTTGTAAGGGTTCGGGTCGTCTCTGTAGCGTAAGTCCACTCCGGATTTGTGGTGAGAGAATGTGGAGAAACTGCTTTTGGGAGTAAGCGACGGCAGCGGTCGAACTCCATTGCTGTTGTTGTTAATTGTATTGTTATTGTTGTTGGCGGAGCTGCCGCGGAAGGTGTCCAAGTGCGGTGTGGACGGATAGTGACGAAGAAAACTCTTTTCGTCTCCACTCAATCGATTCGACATCATTCTGTCTTTTTGTTCTGACTTGACTAAATAGTAAATGTTTTTAATTCCTTTAGCTTACGCTGATATTTGTATTGTAAGCCTTTCTTACACTTTGCATTCAGTCTAATACTTATTAGCAACTGACAACTGACTTATTTACCCACTTGCTTAGTCGCACTACAAAGTAGCGACTACGTGATACATGAGCTTAAAATTTTGTGACATGTTTCTCGTTGAGAATGAAGGACAGGGAAAATCATTTGTAAATTGGTTAACTTTATATAGTTAGTACGCACTGCTCCTTATTAAATGGAATCAGTTCAGTGACATAAATTATTTCTAAAACTTTATCTCCTAATGTAGCAATTCCTGTGCGTTTCTGTGTATGTGGTGTGGTCCCTATTATTTTCTTCGATGATGGTTGTATTTTGTGTCACTTGTCTTGTAATGAGCTGCGTAGGTAGCACCGATTGCTCTAGTGCAGTTTATTTCTAATACTGATGCTGATTACTGACATTCACAGCGTAACCAAATAGTTCTGTTCACTGATTTCATTAGAACTTTGCTAAATAGTTTGTTTTGCTGACGAGACGTGACGTGACGTGAAGTGACGCTACGTGACGTAATTCAGATATCTATTTACTTACAATGTGTAAACATAAAAATATGACGAAAAAATTCAATCCTAGTACTTGGGAGTAGGAACGCGGATAGTAAGGTCACTCAGATATTTATGTAGTACAAATACGTAACAATTTCTTAGCTATTGTACAGCGCATGTAACTTTAAGGTATTCTTCTTAGTTAACTAATTATGTAACAGAATACAATGTTTTCATTAAATGATTCTATTTCTTGTGTCACCCAGAGACTCTAGGATTTTTCGCTCTGATTAGCTCAGCTTAGAATTTGTAAATTTCTGAAGTGATAGAACAATGAGAAACTATCCAAGCTGAATTTCCCGTATTAAACTAATTACATTTAATTTATCATAGAAATATGTAACGTATTTATTGTGCAGAACATTAAAATGGCCAGGCCACGCTCCTCCGCTCTTGTGTAAATAAAAGCTGAAATGAATGTCACAGGAAACGACAACTCAAGCGCCGTGTCTTTGACGCTGTCGCCTTTTTTGATTGAGGATTTTGCGAATGACCAGCTTCGTGTTGTCCTATCCACTTGGCTCAATAATATACGAAACTTATTTCGAGTCACGCACGTCACACAAAGGACAGGGGTTCTCGTACAAATCTCTCGTAATCCTTTCAGTGGATATTATCCCTTATAGTACAATGTATAAACACTGCTAAGATTAACTGGGACACTTTAGTCAATACTTAAATGCGAACTAATATCTTTAATACTTATTCACAAACTTTGCAATTGAGAATTTGCAGTACCTACAGGACACTATTTTCATTGTTTGTTGTCATTCACTTTGTTCGTATGCATCATTCATGCATATGGACGATAACACGAGTGTAGAGTAAAGTTTCTATGGGCTTGCTTCGTTTTCCTTCCACTTCTCGTCTCTTCACTGTTCAAGAGCATCCAAATTCCTTAGCACATAATTTACTTCTTCCCTCGTAATATGTTAGCTACTGAATTAATCTACTATTACATGCACAGATAGAGTTCATTTGTAGACTGTAGACGTTATTGTGATGTGGATGATGAGAAACGATGAGTTTTTGGCTAATGTCGACCTTCTACTGTCCCAAGATGGATTCTGTATTTTATTTCTCAATTGCCTCCAAGGAACACACTCGCTTGTCGTTGTCGTGTCACCTCACCGACTGTCGCCCTTTCTTTAGAACTGTTAATTCTTCTTTAGAAGCAGTCTCTCTTCAAGGCTCACTTTCATTCGATCTTATTTCCAATATATTGTATTCAATGGAAAGGCAGCTCGCGATAATCCAAATCCAACCGTGTGAATCTCAACTGGCCTGTAATTTCACCCAATAAAGAAACCAAAGAATCAATTACCAGAAACATAATCATGAATATTGTATGTAGGAATCCAATAATATATTTAGGTACTTAATACTACAAAAATCCTCACATACAAATTAGTCCACTCACATCCTATACATATATACATACACCGTATTAAATATAGATAGCTATATACCCAATTTCACCTTTTTAAGTTCAAAATAATATGTATTTCATTAGGCTACTATTATTCAAGATCACTCAACTCATGAAAATCAATGTTCTGTAAACTTGGACAGGGCTAGGACAGTTTACAGTTTACAGTAAGAAGGAGACGAGTTACACTTCGACAAAACTATTCTTTCGATTTTCAATTCAAATCAAGCATATTAACGTTGGTTTTTATTAGACACAGTACCCAGTTCAAAATATTCCTTTACTTAAGTAGCCAAGTATAGAAAACCTTTGGTATTTGGCAGCCTACTTATTTATTCCAGATTTATTTCAAAAATGCACATACATGTCTTACTTACTGTGTGCCTCGCCACAAATAACACTTTACGTTTTAGATTCCTAGCTACAGATAGGGCAAGTGTATATGTAAAATGAAACTTTATCTTAAAAATGTAAATGATTACAGAATTGCAAGTACAATTACTTATCTGATTTTATATTAAAGTACAAGTAAACGATTTGTATATAATTTGCATATTATATATATTTATATGGATATGAAATAATAATTTGATAGCATCAATTTATAAATAAACCTAAGCCGACGGACTTCCTTGAAAACTAATGCACTGAACAATTAGCTACCTACTTTAATGTAGCAATAGCGAGATAACTAAATTTTTCCTGTAATATTTCCACTATTTTTGTTTGCAAATAGATACAAGGTAGTAAGTTCGGCTAAAGCACTTTCGCTAACAGCAGTCTTACACAAAAAGGGAAACTTGCACATGTATAATTAGGTACCTATGGATTTACCATATTATTATTGTAAGTATTAAGTATTTTGCAAAATAATGTATGTATGTATGTATGTATATGTAGTTACAAACTTATGCATGCTTAAAGAGCATTCCTCTTCTAGCCCAGCAATGCAGTAAATAGCATAGATCGAGACAATAAAGATTATTTGATATTTTATACTGCCGGTTATGATGTAACAGATAGCTGTTAGAGATTAACTGTTTTGTTGGATAGAGTTTCATACAAGTATTACAATCAGCACATTTACGCATATTTAATGTTAACTAGTTAGCTACGTAGATAAATTTAATACGATATTATGTAACAATCATTTATTATATTATGCATAACAATAATAAATCATAAATATTTAGCAAATCCATTTTAACAACCCATTAACTACTTGTTATTAAATTTTACTGGTAATTATTTTTTCTGTTTTTGCTTTGTTTTTATTCTACATAACAAATAAGTAATTTATGCATTCCCAGACACTATTTATCACAATTTGCGTGCAATAGGAGCCTATAATTAAATAATTAGCTAGAGCTATGTCCAAGCAATTATTTATGTTAGCACTTTTAATGCAGAGTTAATTTTGCTCTTTCCGTGGATACACTCATTATATTTATGTGTAACAGTATTATGTAGCAGATAATTGTGGTAGTCGGGAAGTTGAGTTCTATATAGGTCATGGGTTAAACATTCGTAGTCATGTAATTAATCCAGACAGATATATGAACTCATCGGGGAAATAATAGCAAATGCCAACTTCGTTTTTATTTTTGAGTAGAAATGTCCGTCATGCTGAATAATTTAGATAAAGTAATAATCTGTCATGTCATCTTTTCCACAAATTATGCTATCATGTTACTATTATTGCTACGTATTTAGGTAGCAACATTAATTATAATACCGCTCTGTGATTTCATTTCGCAAATTCGTGACTAGCAATGAAAATTGAAAAAATAATTTGCTGTTAAAAGATACATATTATGTCAATGTAATGTTTTAGATTATTCCTAGTGTAAATATTCCGCTAATCGCCTTTGCCTTCAGAAATTAAACAGATTAAGATTAAGCATAAGTAAAATGATAAGTGAATAATATCAGTAGTAAGGTACCTCTTTATTGTTCGTATTTTAGTTTTGCACCGTGGCTTAAAATTTTAGAAGTATTAATTCTTACTGCTGAAACTTCGTTACATTTATATTTAAACTAATACCTTGACTCAAATCAAATAATGATTTAATAGCATTTTTAGTTTAGTTTAGTATCATAAAGCCTTCAATCATCTCAAGGTGAGTTTTACTAGAAGCTCTAAGACTCTTGCGCTAGTATCAATAAAATATGAACAACCACTAATAAAATAGTCGTTAATTCTATCATTATAAAAATAATGATTTCACCAAAGACAAATATAATGATTGTTAAATACACGTACAGTAAATAGCATTGAGAAGAAAGAAAGAATTTCCTCATTTAAATTATCATGAATGGAATAATACTAAGGATACTTAAAATTTAGGGGGCTCAGGCTCACTTTCTGATTTCAGTATATGTTTACTGTTTGAAAATACTTGCTGCTCAAAATAAATAGAAATAAAAGTTATGTTACGTCAATGGCCATAAAGAGGAGTCAAGGCTGTTGAGTATTTTCATTCGGCATGAGAAATATCAGTTCAGAGGACTAAAACTATGGAAGAACTTAGGTTATACAGAGAATTAAACAATGGACAATGAAGATGAAAGCAAACAAAATGGTGCCTGAGTTTTCAATTCTCCAAATTGCAAGCTAAAGTGCCAAAGAGTTGATTTTGTTAAAGAATTTTCCTACAGATAGAGAAATGAGCTCATAAATCACGAAATTTAAATAATGCTACGTTAAATAAAGACAGAAGAAGCGTGCGTCATACAAATGAGTCAGCGTACCATTTTAGGTAATAAGATGCATAACAAATTAAATCTTCAGAATGAGTCTCTCTCAACAATTGGTAATTTATGCAGGAAACTTAGAGCCCTTCATATGCTATGTTAACAGAATCTTCAGTAATTCTATCGCTATAATTCTTGTTTCAGTGTACGTACAAAGTACAAACTATGAATATAGGTATTATACATAATATTATATCAGTCTCCAAGAAAATGAGCAAGGCAAAGGCTTATAAGTGTTTGCAGATTCGTGTCCATATTATATTTCATGTTTCATCGAAGGACTTTCCACTATTCAATGGAAAATTACATGGTAGAAGTCGATTGCTCTTTTATTTAAACCATAGTTGAATTTGTATGGCCATTATGTGTTACAGAATAGGATGAGGTTGCTTATCTGACGGACAAACAATCTACACTCTACAAAGTAAACCATTTAACACTCTATGTACTACGTACAACTTTATTATTTCATAGTTTGGTAGGTGATATACTTACTTAGTGCCTAATATGAACTATAATACAATATTTGCATATCAAAATTATATACCTCCTCGTGTTTACCTATAAATATATTATTTCTTAGTAAATATATTATTTCTTATTGTTTTATTAGCATATACTTGGAAGGAATAAGATATAGGTATGCTCTATTACGTACATGTTACCTATGTAGTAAGTGTGCCATCTAAAATTATTGGGCTTAGTGACGGTAGCGAGGTTACACATAATATTATCTCAAATCTGTCAATATAATTTTATACTAAACAGAATATCATTAAAGACACAATTTTACCACGCTGTCATTTTCTAATATTTGCGCATATTTTGCAAAACCTTTTAATTCTTTCTGACAAGTAGCAAATGCATTAGCAGTAAATGAGTGATGTGAAATTGGGCTTGAAGGATGCAGTACCTAAGTAATTACACGAAATTAAGTGTGAATGCAAGTGTTTAGGTAGTATTTACATGAAATGACGCTTTCAGCAGCAACTAAAGGAAGTTGAAGTAAAATATTCAAGTAAATATGTGAGATGACTCGAGAAAAATGTTTTAATTTCTCTCTTTCTTAAGTAAGTGGTGATGGCGAGTGATGTTCTTATGGGGACAAGATTCAGTTTGTTAATTTTGTTATTTGTTAGCACGAAATTACTATTTAGGTGAGTAGGTGAGAGGGCCTCACGATTTCCTGTCACTACACTACTTCATCACTAAATCTTTATTTCTTTTGAATAAATACTTCTCATTTTCATTTTCAGTTAAAGTGTCTTTGGACAATCACTTAGGAACCAACAAAGATTTACAAAGGGAGCAAAAATATGAAGCAATATGTAGGAAAAGAGAGAAAGAATTGATTTCGAGTTTAACACACTCACAGTATACTCGGCTAATAAAAAATGTTATTTGTACAATTCAAAACAGTCTTGAAAGTTTCTCGCTAAGTAATAGAAGGCACATCTTCCTGTTAAGAGATTTAAGACGACATAACGCGAACTCCAATTAAAAGCTCTTTTTACGCATTGAATGTTGTATTAGTGCATACCCTGAATGATGCTCTAAATGTATCTGTATAAATATATTATTTGGAAAATCTAAATTATTTATTATTAAGTCAACTGGCGCATTACTTACGCTTGTCTTTGTCATTTATAGAAGGACGTAACACGTTTAAAATTGAATCAAGTTTACCATTTCATTGGAAATCCTATTTATTGGCGAAGTAAAATATAAGCATCAGTCTAGACTTTTTAGGTATGTCGGCTAACTTTGCTCGCTTTCATTCGAGCATTTATTTATCAACATCGTATCCTCGTTTACGAAATCGGTACAATATAAAAGAACTGACAAATGAACACATTGCAATTTACAATGCAATTCTTTTGTCATGGTGAAATGGAGTGTAACGTCATTTTTTGACTGGAGATGCATACTATGAAAGCTAAATTGTTAATTGACCATCACTCTTCTTTAAATCTTTCTTACGATAACAATACTGTTAGTATTTGTATTTTTTATCAAGAAGTGTAATATATCTACAAAATGCTCATTTTAAATATATTTTACATATTCATAGAGATTTGTTGCTAGTCTTTTGGTACATAACACACAAAACTTGACTGTAATGCTTGTATATTTATGCATTTCCTTCCATAATGTGTACAACTTTTCCTGAAAGTAAAACGTGCTACTTGTCATGCTAAACGATGTTGTAGCTTTTCAAAATGTTTTCCATGACAATCATTGACATGTTTTTACTAAATTAGTATAAGAAATAGAAAGCACTCGAAAATTATACTTCATAGGTGACAGAAATACAAAAATTCCTCACTGAAGTAAAGAGTTACATGAATATTTCTTGCATTAAATCAATAAAAGTGGCCTGCTATACCAGTGATAAAATGTGTTCACATTACTTAATAGTAATGAGAAGTGGCTAAATAGAGTGGGATATGACTCTTGCAAAAGGAGGCACATAATAGCAGAAGAATGACAAAGATGTTTTTCTCCTCCGCAATTTATAATTGGAATTCTTAGGCTTAATTTTATAATCAGAATATTCAACATCTATAGGTATCTCCTAGCGCGCATATAAACAAATACAACTTATATTTAATGCTACTGACCATAGTTAGTATTTAATATTACAAGTGTTAATGTGATGGTGTAAGTAGCGAATTTTTCCACTGGTTTGAATAGTGCATTATTCTCTACTAAACAGTTTTAGTTGAATTTTGCAGTGTCACGAAATTTCGTGCTCCACCTACAAGTCTTCTTCCCTTGACTATTTTTTTTTGCTAAATTGCTCTCATACATTTTTTGCATCAATGGCTTTGTAGTTGTGGAAGTCAATAGGCAAACACTACCTTCCATACTAGAAGACCACAGAAGAGCAAAAAGTAAAAGGGATGTATTATATTAGTTAAGTTATTTAGTTTGATGGACAATTTAAATGTTACAAAATAATTTGGCGTTGTTAGAATAAACAATAAATATACAATTTGGTATTTGTGAGTTTAACAGCAAGATTAATATTATTAATCAGGTTTTGTGATGAAGGACGAGTTGCAATTAAGTAATTCCATATTTCTCAGTAGTACATAGATAATCCTCTATGCATGCAATATTACTATATTTGAAAGTAGGACAAGGAATGAATGGATTGGATTAATTTAGTAACATAGAAGCAAAGTGTAATTCAATAATTCTCAATACTGATCTGGAGCGGATTAAGTAAGTCTGGAATTTCCAGCTTATCAAACATCAATTAATGTCATTTTGTCCAGTAAAAAAGTAAATTGATGTGATCTTAGTAGATTTATGGCAGTAAAGTAATATTTTCTTATGAGTGTCATAAAAGAACATTATGAATCCTCATCAAATTTAAATTCATCGTCATCTTCAGACATTCATTATTTTTATTACTCACTTTATTATCAGAGCAATTAAAACTCTATGGGAATGAAGAAATAAGTTGTTCATGAATATTTATAGCACCTAATATTAATTCGTCAAGCCTAATATTAATTTTACTAATGTGTACATCGCTATCTATTTCCTCTTGTAACTTAAATACAGACTATGCATACACAAAAATAGCTAATCAATTTGTCAATACTCCTGGCACCACAACAGTTCAATGTAAATGTGTGTCTAAAATAAAATGTGATGTAAATCATGGGACCACGAATTGGAGGCTTATATACACAATATACATTTGGGCTTTATAATTAAAGCTATTCCAATATTGTGATTTAAAACAAATATAAATATCTACTAGTTATTTTATATACACTAGCATACTCAAGTTATTTACTCCCAAAGAGATACCTAATCTATAATAAGCCAAATTACGTAGTTACTTCGCCACTACAAGATAAAAATAAATACGCGTCAAATAGACGACATTTTTTTAACAGCCGACATGTAGAACAATTTTTGTCAATATTTAATGTAAACCATAAAATATTTCTGGTTTTGATGTAATAATGTAAAAATAATTATCGCATGCTTTACTTAACTACCTTCCCACCACAACGACATTGTTAGAAATTAGTTTACGAAACAATAAATTCCGAATAATAGAAACTGCATCCAATACTTGTCGCTAAACGTTCAAATCGCAATGATCTTTGTACCTGAATATTTACATAATGATAAAATTTAACCGAGCTTACTGCTCGAAAGTACAAAATATTAAAAGTAAGTGAAAGACTCGTAGCTTAATAATATGTTATGCGAAATGGATTTTATCTTCCAAAAGCGGTTGTCCCATAAAGAGGGATTCGTAAGATCGTAAGTGCAAATTACTTACAAAGGAAATCATATAAAACTTATATTACCAAGTCAGCTTACAATACACCTATCGATATGAAAACATGATTGATGGTTTTCTGTCCTACTATTTCAGTCAGCTAGGCCCTTCATTAAATAACTAAATATTTGAGCTACCTTGCATTAGCATGATACTTGCACGTGTAGGTATCGCAACTTTACTTCATATCTTATTGCTAAACAATATGCATAAAGTTCACTTAATAGTTTCTGTGTCCATATCCTTATGTCGTTTCGTGCAGACAATTTCATATGAAATATGTCTCATTTAATAACACGGACACGAGTACATTTTAAACTGCTACAGAGCTCAATAACAATATTTACACCTGAATTCTATTTGAAACGGAAGAATTTCCGAAATATGTAATTAACGTTTTCTATAACATTTTAGTATTATATGACAGTGCTCATAAAGTTGGGGATTATTGGCAAGCTTTAAGATGATCTCATTGCCAAATAAACCTACATTTATATTACAGCTAATGGATGAGGAAATTGTGATTACATTTTGCAAGATCATCTGAGAATATAATAATGTCTGTGCCTACTGCCTACTACATAACATACCCACATAAAAATATATGTATATACGTGTGTGTAATGCAGGTGTATCACTTACTTAGTTATTACTCTTTAATTTAGATGCCCTCATAAATTCTGCTAACCTAAGCTAGTTAAATTTCGCAGATGTGTACAGCGATAGGAATCGTACTATTGTATGCAATCATAATCCTTTTGGGAATCATATTATGTAGTCGCAGTCACAACATCCAATGTTGTGCTTACCAAATGTGGATCTCCTACTATTGTATTAGCCATAGTAAAAGTGAATGATATCAATCTCGCGTAGTTGGTAGTTGGTAGTAAATAATTGTAGAATTTGGTCCTTCATCTTTTCCTTTCGTTTCCATTACATTAGAATTGCATTGCAATAATAAAAGTGATGGTGTATTGTATTGTATTGTAGTAGCTAAAGCTAACGTTGACGTTACCTTGTTTTACTTTCGTTAGAATCATTCGTCATTCATTATGCAATTATCCACTAGCAACTCTATTATTTCTAGCGATTTAATATCCTAGTAATTTACATAGTTACAATTACTATATTCTCACTCTCATTGAGGGAGATCACAAAAGTAATTCTTGCCCGGAAGGTAAACCAATTACTCCTAATTCGACTTTGTGGTACTTTTTAGTGTGCATGTCTGTGTAGTATGTTGTATTATATCTGTAGTGTACACAGTAATTCGTTTTATTTGTATATTTGTATATTTGTATTGTAGACGTGGTCTGAATAAAATTTGCATAGGTACATGTCGTCTAGTCAGCCTCTTTTTTGGCCAACTCACTAAATTCAGGTAGATCAAATAAAATTGTGCATACAATATTCGCAAACGTAAAATAATTATTGATACGGTTACTTCACCATTTTGCAAAGTTATATAAGAGTAAGTTAGCTAGGAATATCGATAAATGAGAAAACAATGGATAGATTTGAATATTTCACAGAAGTTGCATAAGTAAGTAATGTAATATTATAATTTGTTGACATTGCACAATTTTTAATTGTAAATTGTATTTATTTATTTTCTATGGAATTGTATTTAGTTATTGTTGTTCAGCAGCAATGATGCAATCCATTCTTTACGTGGGTAATAATTCCATTTGTGTTATGTCCGTCAGTGTCGATTGTCAGTAGCCACAGTAGCCAGTATAGGTATTAGGTAATCTATTCGTATTATAGTAGATAATCTCTGTAAGGATGATATGAACATGAGACTCAATGCGACTAACTCAGTTCATTTAAAATAACATTCAAAGTTAAAGGTTACTAATGAATAGTTATCGTATGTGAGTCATCTTGAGGAAATTACACAGAATACACAACACACCTACGTATTTACATAAAATGAAACACTGATATTGTCGATGCTTACTTCCTAATAGTTCCTTCTATGCATCATGAATACAGATTGCCTAACACAAATATCCGGTACATCATACCTAAACACACTAAACGTGTTATTCTAAACCATAGATGATATGATTCAAAACAGTCACTAACGTAAACAAGAACTAAATTGGCGTGTTTAAAAGTATTTCAATGATTCTCAGTAGTTCGCTATGATAATAATGGAAATGATATTTACAAAGCTAATTGTTTGCATGTACCATTAGTTTCATCAGAACCCAGAATTCTAGAAAAGGTGTGTGGAAATTCACATCGGGGTATTCAAGCTTTTTCAAATTTTAGCTTAAAGTTTAAAAAATCTAATAAAATGAATTAGTAGAACGAGTCGTAGAATTTTGATAATAATTGTAAAATCCAACTTTTAATTTAAATAACTAAAGTAATCTACAAATAAACAATATATATGTAAAATTAATCACCTTATTAATCTGCAGACCAATAAACTTTGTAAAAATGTGCAGTATTACACTATACACAGATTATGGTACAAAATACCATGTAAAAACTTCAGGTTTAGCTGAATCACTTTCAAAACACAGCAAACTGTGTTAGACTGCACTGTTGTGAACACACTTCCACTCAACTCAAGTATTAAAACACGTGTGTGTATGTATATTACTAGCTTTAGCGTACGGACAATGCTTTCTTTGCTTTTGATTGAAGTTGAAGTGCAAAATTCCTATTATCTCAACACTGCTTCAATTGCAGTTCTTTTTATCAACACATGTATGTAGTATGACAGTATGTAAAACAATACAACTAAATGTACTAAATCAGTCAACAAGTAAGAATAGTTATCGAATATGAAACTGATTGATTGTTAATTAAAATTAGGATTGATTTGCTAAAACTCTAAATAAGAAGTGTATGGAAAATCATGTTTCCTTTTCATGTGCGAGGACAGACAAATAAGTTAAAGAGTTAGCGGTAGGACAGCTAAATGGTTACTAGTATGACTACAGCGTAATAACATAACTGAAGCTACAAAATACAATTACAAGTATGACGCCTTTAGGACTTTATATGAA
>JAQFYC010004497.1:0-16965 GCA_034694165.1 Tomocerus mixtus | reverse complement strand
TAAATACTAATTAGATTAGGAAATGTATATAGATAGGATAGGGAAGAGGAAAGAAGAAGCGTGGTGACGGCTTTATTTATAGTGCCGGTCAACCATAAAAGGTAGGGTGGATGAAGTAGACTCCAGGAGTTTACTTCAAGGTTCAGTTGAAAAGGCCGCTAGAGACACTTCTAAAATTAGTTTACATTTCGTACAAAGAGAATTGAAAATTTTGCAAAATAAATTGTATAGGGTTTATTAAATTAACTCCATAGGCGACCAGTTCGTCATAAATACTTAACCAACTATTCCTCATTGCTTGTTTTATATTTTATCAAACCATCATTATTTCTGTAATTTGTACATCTAGTAATAAAACGCTGACAAAGGTGCCGAAAATTCTGCTGATGAATATTTTCCACCGAAGAAAGTGACACATACTCATATTATGTCTTGTACTTAATTAATGATGAATATCCATTGTTTATCAAAATGACTGTGTACTGAATATGTATTCATAAAATATGTCACGATTGTTATGCACAACAGTTACACTCGTTGTTATGAAACTGAAAACGGGAATTCTGTTATTTAGCTGAATTTCTACGCAGACATTTTCAAAGAACAGAAAGCATGAGCACGGCAGTTGGTTCTCATTTCCTCAAACCGCTTTCACCACTTGGGGCAGTTTTGCTCTGTCTGAAGTCTGAACCTGAACTGCATTAGAGGAGACAGTAAGTATAGGGATTTGATTTGGTTTGGTTAAGTTTTGCTTTTGCTATCGGGTACATGACTACTATACCAGTCTTAGAGTTTTGCCGTAATACTTTTACTCTATTTCCTAGGAATGTCATCCATCTTGCAATGCTTCTACTAGAGGTAATTCATTTAAGTTATAAGGTTGGTAGTAAGTGGCAATTTGTGTACGTACCGTAAAATTTGTGATTGAGTCCCATGCCACGAAAATACACCACGATGTTAATCAGGGATGCTTTTATACAAATAACTAAGAATTCTTCGACTCAATTAATTGATACTCAAATGTTGCTCCAATTCGGCAATGATATCTTATCGGAAGAAAAACAACAATGTCGCCAGTCTTTGTAAATAAAGGACAGCCTTTCAAACAGTGCCAAGGATCTTATTTGACATTTTATGGCTCTTCTAGCATCTATATCTACTTGGCCTTATACATATACTACAGATATACTACCTATGTATAATATTTGAATAATATTATGTGGAATTGTGGATGTTCATTCAAGTCATCTGTAATTCAAAAGGAAGGATCTTGAGACTGGACTTGTATACATACTATAGTAGGATTACTAGAATTCAGTAAGAAATACGAGTTTGTGTAAAGGAGGATATTGGGGCAGAGCGGATGGCATGGCCTGGACCTGTATCTGAGAGTTTAGTCCAGCTAACTAATAGTATGCCAGTTTAGAGATGTGCAGTGCCCCTAACCTTAAGCAAAAGTCATATACAGCAAGCAACCATGATTTTCTATCTATCCCCATATAAGGTTGTAATTCTACACTACGTGTGCTATAGAGGATAATAAAGTAAATAAAGCGTAAAGCATATGGATAGAACGAAACATCATTTTTCTGATATTACTCACAAAATTTCTGATATATCTTCAGTCTTTAGCGTACTTGGTTCACTAGGTACTCCTTCCCTGGTATAGATTCACTCCATGAATAATATTGTAAGAGGCTGTAATAAAATATGCAGATTTATGAAGGTCGTTAAATGGCTGATGATGCTTTTACGATTACGAGCCTTTTTATGGGGACTCGCGAATTCATGACGTTACATGTAGCACTACTTGGTCATGGATACAAATGTACATTTCCGGTTGAATTAATACCAAAGTAATGGCAATAAAATATCTAAAGCCGCTAAATGTTCTTATCTTTTAATTTTATTTAATGTTTTTTACCAATGACAATAATATACTCTCGTAGAGTGAATTGATTATATCTACATACATATTGTTACTTACGCATTATTACACACGTACATTATTTACACAGCAAATATTGGGGTAGGTAATAATTATTTTGGTTTTTTGCACACAAATGTACAAATACAATACAACACCAAAACACGAACGAGCTGAACAGGTACATTATGGTTTTTATACCTGATTCAAATGCAAAATACTATTACAACTAGATAGTTGTGTGACAGATAATTATTACGTATAATCAGCACACATTTTCATGTATTTATGCTTTTGCATGACACTACAGTAAAGTGTACCATTATGTGCAGATATGAATACTAACGATAGAAGACAGCAATTAACAACATGTTAATAAATTAATTTAGATATTTATAATCAATGTGACCTAAAACACTATAATACAATATATTTTGCTTTTAAGACCTCAGTCAACAAATCAGCACATGTATATGTACATTTATACAAGTGCAAATACAAATACAAACATTTAGATATTTTTAAAAGTAATTGTAATTTCTATGTATACATACTTATATAGGTATACTGTATATAGGTATATTGAAATATATTGAAATACTGTATAAGTAAATACGAAATAGTTATAATAAAAAAGCCTAACGTATGTTATATATAGGTATACCTATGCCAGATACGAACTCCACATTTTGTAAATTAAAGATAATCTAAGTACGGAAATTGTAAATATAAAGTATACCTGTATAATTAAATGAAAATAAATTTGGGTCCATGGGCAAACGCTCACGGGGACCGGCATATTAAAATAAAAAATAAATAAATGTATACATACTTAGTCCAAGTATTTCATATGCATTTTACTGCACAGCACAGCACAGCACCACAGTACCCACAGCAAAGACTATAACTTATATATATAAATAAGGTACCCATTACATTGCAATTGTATGTAGGTATATAGGTAGTACGTATATAGGTACTCTTAGATAAATACTTACTAAATAGTAAAGGTTACAGTAGAACACGAACACTTATAATCATTATTTTTTAGCCCTGACAAAATTTCAAACATATCTTAATTTTTCTTTGTTTACAGTTCGTACTTAATCTGGTCGACTATTTGTATTCTGTACTACATGTTGTGCTACTTGAGTAAATACATATTACAGTGCAGCCCGCATTATAGGGGATCCGGATATAGGGGAAACTACCTTGTTTAGTTTACATGTAAAGGGCCTGACAGGGCCATGCTAATTTGGTTTTAAGTCCGATTTTTTAAAATCGGACTTTCAGCAGGTGCTAGTTCCAGAAGCTATTTTGGAATTTTCTTGGTACCCTATTAAAACTTAGTCAAAAATTCCAGAAGAATTACATTCTCTTAAATTCTACAGCTGTTATGTGATGTCCCTTCAACAGAACCACATCTCGCCTCCTCTTTATGGCAACTTGAGAGACTTATAAAATGTTAAGTTTTGACACTTTCGCCATTCCGATCAAGATAATGTAAGTATTAATATTTTTGACCAAATAAAGCAGCAAAATATTTTGTTAAAGTCAAATTATATACCCATGTATGTCATATATAGTTTATCTCATATACGGGATTCTCCTACATTATATAAGCGATTCCTGTATGATACATAAGTGACACCCTTATATGGGTGTAACTGAACCCCGATACAAGGGACAAATTTTTTCGATCCCACGGATTCCCGTATATGCTGGCTGCACAGTAACTACTTAGTGTCTACATTTAATGTCAATATTTATTTGATACGTGGAAGCTACACTACAAGTGTAATATATCAATTACTTAATTCCATTTCACTTTCTTTTTCCCAGAGGATTGTTTGAGCTCCATAAGCTGAAATGCACAGGAATAAAAAGGAGCGGAACAAATATTTACACAAACTGCCATTTCATTCTAAAAGTAAGGCTAATATAGGTTATTTACTAAATATGTAAGTAAGTAGGTAGTATGCTATTATATATTACGTTACTTATAGTTTAATACATCCCGCTTCTGATATTTATTTATTGATTAAGTATAATGATTGCTGCTAAAGTCATGGTTAAACATGTACATAATTTATGTAAGTAAGTAAATGCACCAATAATGTTTGTTTATGTTCGACTATAGTATTAGTAGTAAGTACAAGAACGAATACAATTCTCAAAATCTCAAACAAATAGATTTGTTACCTAACTAATATCAAATACTTTCGTTATAATTTTAAATTTTAATATATATGATAATTTAATAAATAGGGTGTACCTGACTGAATGGATGAAACGAGTCTTATTGATGAGGTTAAAGCCATTGTACAAACGAAGGCTCATTCAGGTATCGACGAGTCGAACCTAAGTACCGTGAGCAATAATAGGGCCTTTTAAAAATGGACGATACAATATACTAATGACGATTTTTAAGGGTGTCAAACCGTGAACGAGTACTCTATAGTAAAGACGGTAAGATAAATGCAGTCAGAGAGAAAACAATTTTGTGAAAATATCACAACAGTAGAGATAATGCTCAAAATTCTGCTTTTACTTTGCATATTTTCATTGTCAAGTCCGAGTGGAACGTTGATGTATGTCATATGTACAAATTGTATCTGCGGCGAACTTATGGCCGAACATTTCAATAGCACTTTAATTTCCCAGTCCAAAATTGCCAAATGCAAATACTTTTCAAGTTACCATTGGCTTGGTTGATTACGTTATTAAAAGAGAGACGCCTAGCTGTCTTTCCTTTCACCTCAGTCCTCCTCATATGTACGATAAATATATTTATTTCCTTTAAAAAAAAGTGAGTTAAAGCATTCTTACCTATATGTCAAGTAAGCACGTATATACTCACTGCAATTGAAACACGAATAGCGGAGAGTTAAGGTCGAACAAGTAGGTATATATTGTATAGCTTAACATTATTAGGTACGTACATAATATTAATACTATTAATAGTTATCTCGGGTGTAGTTACTAATATTAGTACTCAGTATTCAATAGTACTTTGATAAAATTTCTTACATTAATGCATGTTCGTTTTATTAATGATGGGAAAGAGATGCATGAGTTGGTATTTTGTGGATGGTGTCTACATGTAGTATGTAGGTATTTTATACATTTAACCATTAAACACTGAGCAGATGGTAGGCTGCATGATCGAAGTCTAGTTCAAACAGAACGAAATAAATAGGTACACAATTTGTTCTTCATTATACCAAAACTAACGAAAATGAGCATTTATATGTTTGACGAAGATATAACGCCCTCACAACTTAATTATCCTGAAATTAATTAGTAAGTTTGGCTTCCCTTATTTAATGCGGTAGATAATATTAACAAATAATGTGGATGTATCTCACGAATAGTATATATATCAATATATTCAGTTTGAGTAAGGAACTACTATCATTATATATTTTATATATTATGTGGATAGAGATTATTTTTGCTATTACTAATCTACAACACCAACAATAAGTACTTTGTTTATTTTCTATGCATAATGCTACAATAACATAATGCTAATAATAATATCATATGTAATTATGTACTGTAAGGGAGTACATACGAAACACTAGTTTTTCCTAGTGATTGATTATTTATCTCTATAGCATTAATGGAAACGACTTTGGTGTCAACAATTTTGCAGACTCATCCTTTTCACTACATTTTTCTGGTTGAGAGAAGTAGAGATTTCAGTTCGCAATTTACATTACGCATATTTGTACGCGGGTTTCCTAACTCAACTTTTGTGATTTGGTTTGGTCGTGAATTTCTAAATTTATATCTAGGATAAACAGTTTGATGATTAGGTTCGGCTTGTTTAATTGAGGAATCCAGTTCCTTCTGCGTATCTTCTAGTATGTGCCTTAATGCACTATTTACACAGGTAAATGCTACCGTGTATCAGAGTGCATAATACGTACTGTAATACATGAGTAGATTATCCATGCTTTTTTGATTATTCCTATGGCCACTGTATTAATATGCTGCATCACCTTCCCTAATCCATTTAGGAATGATTAGGTTATTATCTGTGTTAGTATTAATGTGTACGAGGAATTTATAAATTCATATATTTGACATAATATGTATGTTTATGTACGTATGGTGAGTTTAAAATTTAAAATATATAGTATAATATCATGTAATTTCGAAAGGTAGGTTAGATGCAAGTGTATGTGTGTAGATATAGGTCCCAGTACGAATACAGACTTTATCTTCAATATCAATACCAAATAAAGCAATGTGTTTTACGATGGAATTTACTACTTCTATTCATGCACAAGGTTCGCTTATTTTGCTATTAAGGTGGTAAGGTGCAGTATTGTTTGTTTTATTGATTGGATAATGACTTTTCGGTTTCTTATCTCCGTGTAAACATAACGGCGTTCCTGTGTTGGAATAGAATTGGCAAATGATGAACTAGCAATTAGGGGTAATGAGTAACTATATTAAATATTATTGAAAGAATGGACAAAATGCTAGTTCCATATAATAGTATTTATATTGCATTTATGTATTAGTAGCACACCAGTCTCCGTGATACTATTATTTAATTAAGTGTATGTAGAAATTGTATTATAATTATAATATATATGTGGACGAACGAGTGATAAAGTTCAAGGAAATGCATAAAGTGGTATTATGAACGTGTACGTAAGTAAAGTTCCGTTCCCATACCGTCTTATGTAATTAACGCAAGGAAATGAATGTAAATCTTACTTAACATAGCAAAAGGGAAATGTAAATATACTTAGGTAATCGCCAGTTCGTTACTCAGCAGCGGCTGTGGTGGCTGTTGTTGTTGCTGTTGTGGCGGCGGTGGCTGTCGTCGAGGTAGCGGATCCCGGGTCGTAAGTCGTGTCGTCTAATGTGTGTAGCCAATTGAAAATCATCATGTTTCTCTCGAACTTGGACAAGGGCCTTCCCCGCTCCCTCTCTACGTCTTTCAAGGTGAGTGGCAACTCTTTGGCGGGCTTCTTTTTCGTAGGAAGCTTTAGCGTATCCAAATCAGACTTTGCAATTGGTAATGCGACCTCCGCAGGATTATTGCGAGAGGGAATGGAATTCATGGAGACGACGACGGGGAGCTTTTCCAAATCGAAATCATTCTGTGTCAGTCGTTCCAGAGCTCTGTAAGCTACGAGGAGTCTCTTGCGAATGTACAATTGTCGAATTTTTTTGTTGACTGAGCGTACCAGATCGGCGGGAGTGAAGGAGCCTCCGTTGGGAGCCAAATGAGGACGACCTTGGGGCGACGGTAGTTGGGATGTGGAAGACACATCCCCAACAGCGACCCAAGTAGAACAACTACGGGAAGTTGGTCCAAAGTGAGTTCGAAAAATGACGTCACTGCATCGGACTTGTGTGAGATCCAGTTCTGAGCTTGATTTACGCAGTAGGCTGCTGCTCCCAGGGTCAGGCTGGAATGATGAACTAATATCAGAAGTTGAAAAGGATTTTGGCAAACCCAGAAACTTGAACAAAGCTCCGAAGTTTTTTATCAGATCATTCTCCTCTTCAGCCCAAATGTCACGACACTTAGAGCCTTCACCTGAATTCGGAACTGTGAGTCGGTGGCGATTATCTGGAATGGGAGACGGGATCCGGACAAATGGACCCAAGCTGGACAGGGACAGTAGAGATATCTCCGTTGAAATGGACTCATGGCTTGGTGATCTTAGCATTCGATTCGAAGCATTCTACAAGAACAACAGGCAGACTTATAAATTTCCAACCATCACCTCCTTCACCTCCGACACTTACTTTTTTATACTTTCTTTTATACCTTTACCCAACGACAATCTTGGCTAATGGCCCCCCATAAACTACTAATATCCTCTTTCTAACCTATCTTAACCTCATCCGAACCCCTACTAACATTTATTTAATTTTCAGTCTCTCTGACCACCGTCTTTTCCGTACTTATCCCCACATACATTTATTTAACTTACTTATTCTTAATAGCCCACTACCACGTTAGCAACACCTAACTTTTCTGTACTCAAAATCAAAATCAGGTTCCCCATGTTAGCCTCTTATCTCTTTCCTTCCTTCACAAATACTACCCAAACTGTTCGACATACTTTTAGTTAGCATTGTCAGTACCCATTTTCTCAAGTCTATAAATAAGCTTGGGCACATATTTATTACCTAAGTAGTGAGGGAGGTGGAGGTGGAGAGCCTCAAATTGATGGAAAACAAATTCAAACCTTCGCGCCAGGGGAAGAGGGTACAAGAGGCGGGATATTTAAATATTATTGCCACGTGGTTTGCACATAATATAGCCATAATAGCATACCAAACCGCATCTCCCTTTCAATGTACCTACATGCACACTAAAATTCATTACCTGCAATGCATACGTACATTATAATATACCTATGCACATATACAAAGTCTGTTGTTGCAGTCATAGCACAAACCACTTTTGCTGTAGTACTGTACACACCAGTCCACTGCATTGTCTTGAGAATTGAAATGCATTATAGCAAGACGTAAAAATCAACGACCTATTTCGCTTTCTATTCAACTCCATTCATTAGCAAAACATATGGCTTAGAGTAGAAATAAACAGTGAACGGGCCGTTTGCATTTAATTCTCAGAAAAGCCGCAAATTTCCACAAAATACAGGTAAACAACAATTAAAATATAATTTTATATAGTGTAGTGTACGTAAATGTTAAATACTAAATATTTATCCCCCGTATTTATCCCAGTAACCATTTTTTGCAAATTAACTAATTTCAAATCAATTACAGTGTAGTGTACTAAATTGTGTTTTTGTTACATATTTGCGCAGGAAAAATGAAGCACACCCTAATAAACCAATTGAGAATACTGCTAATATACAAATTGTTTGGTAAGTCCATTATTTAAACTGTCTAATTATATTTTGTCTTGGCATGAAAATTAAAGTGCATTTATAGTCTATTAAGCGGTTGTCTCCTTTAAAAGAATGCAATGTCTGTCCGTCTGTTCCTTCCTTGTATTGTAAATGCAATTACGCACATATAATAATTAACAATAATTAAGCGACTGAGAAACCATTATGAGAATGCTATGTCTGTCTGTCAGCATGTCCCTATATATGTCCCTTATCAGTAAATGCTATATCTTTTGCATTATAAAAATGTTACGTCTGTCCACATGTCTGTCCCCATTATAAAAATGTTACGTCTGTCTTCATGTCTGTCCCTATTATACAAATGCTATGTCTGTCCGTCTGTTTTTGTCCATCTGGTCAAGCTCATCAGAGTCCAAGTTCAGTTAAGTTCAGCTCATTCAGACATTTCTTCAATCATTTTCTCAATCACGGACCGAAGCTACAGAAATTACAAACTAGAGGGTTTGCCTTACAGTCTTATACATTCTGGGTACCTTAGCCTTAAATATACAGAAATACTACATAGTATAACAAAAATATAACAGGAGAACCACACTGATGGCTGAACAGGGAAAATGGCCTGTGTATACAGAAGATTATCTTAGCATCTTCGATCCGTACTTTCATTACTTTCCTTATATATTTCTTACAGTACAATATTAAGTTCTGTTAATTCTTGTTCAAAAGTTCAAAATAAAAAAGCTTGGGTGGTACTGGTAGCCAAACCAAGCCAAGCAAATCCAAACCCGCACCACACCAGCCCATACCACAACTGCAGTTTTGCAATAATTGCAATTGTTTTATATACTAACTAGTGTTAGGGGGGAAACGTTTGTCACAAAGACACAGTAATTAGGTTACAATTTGATTTTTACAGTTATATCTATATACAGTCATAAGTTACATCTATAACACATTATATTGAATATAGATTTTTGACAATATTACTTATTTGATGAAAATTTAACATTGAAACTACGCTTAAGACTATTTAGTACTTTCCTTCAGGTAAAATGTACAATACTGTAATATATTTTCATCTTCGTCTGTAAGAATTTACAGGTGAAAAAGCTTGCTGTAGTATATAGTATACTAATTATTAGGAATAGGAATTCTCATCGGTAGCCAAGAACAAGTAGTCAAACCAAAGAAAATTTAATGAGTCGAGAATTTTTCTGTCTTTCTTCATAAATAAATAATTATAATGAGATTTGGATTACATTTAAGTTGTGTTACTTTATTATTTACTGATGATGATGGTACTGACATTCTTTAGCTTATTGCGTGCACCTTAGGGGATCTCTGGATTAGTAGCCAGTGGAAGTGTTTTCTGGTTAGTGTGGTGAATGATGGTGTATATTAGATACCAATAGTGGTCTCTGGTCTACTAAAGTACATAGTAAGATATAAAGCAACTTTTTTGCTTATGTTTGGGACTTTACTGCGGCTTAAGCATACACCTTCTACTATTGTAATAACATAACAAAGCGTAACACAACATAACACAGAATTCCCTTTCCTCGCATTAGTTTTTATTCACAATGTACATCGTTGGATGCATTGGCAAACTGCGTACTATAATAAATTGCAAAAGTACGCAATATAATAAACTAAACATAAACTACGAAGCGGGAACTAACATACAATGAAATCTTAAGAGCTAACCTAGCCAAAGCCAACTTATTTAAGCTGTACTTACAATTCTGTGGTATAGTATGTTCATGTTTGTTAATGCAACCAAACTAAAGCTCATATAATGCTTTTACTGCATACTATATTTTAGTAGAACAAATTCTAAGATTCACACTATGTGATGAAGATTTAAACATGCCGTGCCATACCATGCCAATTTCTGTAAAGTTATGCGTTATACCTACAGACACTGTAAGTAAACTGTAATGCTAATGCTCTTGACTTTGAAGTTTGAGTTGACGTGAGCTGAGTAAAATACTCTGATATATAGTCCAAAATACAATAATTACAGTAGTCGAAATTATAACGGAGTTACTCACTATACTGTAATTATAATGAAGATATTCTCTATTTGTTTCTATAAGACGTACGTAAAATACTTTATAATGAAGGAAAAGTGCGTTTGTATTGCATACGTATGCTCATTTTGATTGAGACCTTTTAACTGTAATTTACTTTTCTTGCGTTAGCTTTGAATGTTTGAATTGCAATTGCACAGATGCAGACATTGTATCAGTATTGTATAGGTACTTAAGTAAGTAGAAAGAATCTCTCATTCTTATTAAGGAGCTTGTTTACTTTATAGTTTGTTGTGTCTGTCCGTCCGTCCGTCTGTCAATGATTATCACAATGAGTACCAATGATGATCACAGTGATCTCCAATGACGATTAATTATTATGACAATGATTATCACTAATTATCACAATGATTGTCAATGATTAGCATAATGATTTTCACAATTTACAAGCTCCTTCGTTACAACGTTTACCACGGTTTATTCTTATTGTAGTGTACTTGGTACTTCTAACTATACACATGACTTGTATTTGTGTTCCTGTTTGTGTATGTATATACGTACACAATACACAAGTATTCAATTTTACTTCCCCAAACCAGAGCAGATACATTTATTACCAGCGAAGCTGGATATGGTTTTGTACAGTCCGTCCGTCCGTATACAAAATAACGTTTAAAGTATTAAACGGATTTCAACCAAACTTGGCATACATGTTCATTGATATCATACCTCTCAGGCAATTGCAAATGGGGTCAACGGGTCACTGAGTCAATTTGAAATATACATGGACGACGAAGAATCGACGAAATTTGATTGGATATTTTCCCCCACTAATTTTTTGAGGTAAGACCGGATTTACACCGATCTCAACATTCTGAACATTTTTTGTCATTATTTTTTCCAAGTCCATTAGAGAGTTTCCTGGGCATGGGCATTATATTAGAGGGTTGCCTGGGCATACGAAATATGAGCTTATATTTGGTGTGCATACAAGGCATACCAGAAACATAATTATATGGATCACATCTACGAGAGGTGTACCATAAGTGGGAGACTATTCATTTTTATATATTTTTGTAACTTTTAAACGGATCAACCTTTTTGAATTGTGTTAACGCATTTCAATGCAACGATAAACTTTACTTTCTCACCTCCAACTTATTAGGGTAATGTGAGATTTGACCAAAAACGGACTGTATTATATGGGGCAACGTGAGATTCAATAACTTCTGTTTCTCTATGTCAATTTATTCGCTTCGCTGGTATTACAGTGCAAAGTGGTATTAATAAAGCTGAAGCTTTTATAAAACTAGCTTGACGTAGGTAAACAAAGTATTACAGGTAATATTATTAGCATAATTCATTTGACAATGAAATAACATGGGAGATTCGTGATATCCCTCAAAGGAGAGCAAATTGCATTTTCTAATACTACAAAACGCATTTAGTGCTTAAACACATTGTAACGATTATGAATGATTATAAGTCTGCATTCGTCACCCTATTAATATTGTAATGCATTTCGCTCACTTCTCACAACAATTGCTACTTAACTAGTAATTTTTAACTTTAAACTGTACTACATAACATCATAGAGACAAACATGTACACGTGTGCATTATATCTTAATTCATACTCTCTATAATTAAGAAAGATCATTGTGCTGTGCTCCTACATACATTACAGTATCGCGGCATAAATTTCTATTACGATGAGGTGGAAATTATTATTGTAGTAACAATAGCAATGAAAAAGGTAGACAGTACAAAGTGAGGGTACCATGTCCCATTGTTATGAAGTTTACATTTCTATACTTGCTAAATCTAGTGCTATGATAAGGTATTTACTATGTACAAGTATATTAAGCATGTACTTCTTGTTAGGCACTCACATTCTTCAGTACATATTGCATAAAAATGTGTTTTGGTGGCTCGCTTCATTCTTTCTGAGATCAAGGTGTTGAAATGGACTAGTCAACGTTACATTATAATATTTTGTGTATGCACATTACAAGGGTAAAACATTGATAAAGCACTACCCAGTTAATAATATATCCACCATAAATGGAGAATCAGGTTTTCCGTGTTTACAAAGAAACATGTAGCCTACATATTATGTAAGCTCACAGTCCAAGTAGAGTCCATAACAATTTGTGTAACATTATTGTAAATATCTATCTAGGCACTTAGAATATAGCAAAAAATGTGAACATGATAATAGACATTATTATATTATTGTTATATTTAGTTAAGACTTAAGACATTAGTATGTTAGTGATTCTTTGTATTAATGATCCACTACGCCGTTGTCAACTGAACAGGGACATGTATTGGACTTGCTGACACTTGAATAGAACAGAATCAAAAAGCTAATATGTATGCACGTGTGGCCTTTACCTATGGAAAATGAACCTATGAATTATTACTATATTTATCTTCGGCGTCTTTCTTGTCAGCGTGCCTTTTTTGCATGTAAGAGGTAATGGTCAGCAAGACAAGCTGTCAAAGTGTACTGCAATGGAAAATAATAGAGATGCGTTTACCTAGTTTAGATTAATTTAAGAGCACGCTTCTTCTAACAAGCATGCATAGCACAATTAATTTTATATTACCTATGTGTACTTAATACTTATGTACCCAAGGTACCTACTTATTTGTCATCAAACTATACTGTACCAAAAATACAAGAGTAAAATATACTGTACCTGCAGTACGCTAGTAAATTATGTATCAAAGTTGTAAAGCTTTAAATGCAATTTCAGTCGATATATTCCAATATATCTGTTAGTGCACTCGTTTCCCACTCCACATTTGTTATTATATTTCATGCATCATAATGTCGCGTTAATCTAGAGGTCTTTACGGGCAATTTATTAATTTTTTTTCAACCAAATTATTGATGAATATAAAATACAATAACACCATATGATAATAAGATGTGTATTTATACTATTTATTACGAAGGAATGAGTGTAGGTAAAGTATATGATTTCTGATAGTATACTAGATTTCTGACTAATATCCAAGTATACTACTTTATATTATAACGGTATTTTCTACCTCGATGAATGTAAAGTAAGCCAGAGTAAATATACCGTTGTATGCGAATGTAACCGAGAGGGAACCTAAAAGGTTTAACCGTTTAAAAATTGAATTCTGTTAACACAAACAAACACTGCAGCTTGCGTCAGAGTGTATGAAACACTGCACAACACTTGAAGACTGAAACACTGCAAGAGGACACAGACAGATAACCTTCCCATAGAGAGGTTCCCTCTCAATAAATATAGCAATTTGCACTAGTTATGTAGAGAAGATATTGCATTAATGTAAATGGAATGGCATGGCATTTGCCCTATCTTGGAAATCCTATTGCAAATTGCAACTATGTACACGTTTTTTATTCCTTGGCCTCACTTGTCTCTGCTGTCTACTTAGTATCTTACGACTGTGTTTCCTAAGTTTATGAGTAAACGGCGAAGTATGTAGGAAATTAACTATACTACAGGCATCAATTACATCCTAACAATACTATGTACATTTCTTTGAAATCGCACAAACATACAATACATCAGTAATGTTAAATACACTTCTATATAAAACGATACATTTTCAGTGATAATATGCAATATTTTTCTTTCTGTTTACAGGAGCGGACAACCTACAAATGTTGCAGACGAAGGATGCGGAAGATAATATAAGTCGTATTTTTTCGCTGTCGAACCCTTTAACCTAGCCGTCTATATACTGTTCATGCCCGATTGGTAAGGATAACTTATTGTTTGGCAATACAGTGCTTTGAACATGTAATTAGTAATTTGAATAAAAAAATTACTTGTACTTGATAAGATGCCAGAAAATGTAATTGGAATATTGTAATTAAATAAATTGTGAATTGTAATTGATTGGGAAGATCCAAAATGTAAATAAGAAAGGGAAATGTAATTGGAATCTTGTAATTAAATAATTTGCGAAATGTAATTGATTGGGAAGCAGGAAACTGTATTTAAATAAATTGTGAAATGTATTTTGAATTTTGATTTGATCATCACTGGACCTCCCTACCGACAATATTTAAAATGTAATGTCAAGCTTTTATGAAAAGATGTTATTTACAGTTTTATGATAGCCTAGCCATGAGTCAACTTCAAATATTTTCCTCAGTAGTCCTCATTTGGGGCACTTTTAGCAAATTCGTCCCGTTGGCATAAATAGTCTCGTTGGCATTAACATGTCCATTTCTGTTTGCCTAGCTCTCGTGTCTGGCCTGGATGCTGCTGCCCTTGTTATGCGTGGTGCAAAGACTTTGCCATTAAAATATAATTATGTTTGAAATCTGCTTATTTCTATGTTAATATTGCTCGCTTGCTTCTGTCCTTTCAGTAGGATTAACGGTTTGATTTCCTCGGAGACATTTTTCATTACACTGGTAATTTTGGTATTTCTATCGATTCCTGGAGTAGTACAATTTGCAAAGTCACCATATTCCTTAACTTGATGACCTCACCCCTATCTAAAAAGATTTGCCTAGACATTGTAGTTTCTCTTTGCAGATCTCCTCATGCTTTTATATATATAGTACGGACGTCAATCAATTTTTACCAATTAACAAAATAATTGTTTTTACTGACAATCAGAATAGTATTTGGGCAGAAGTTTACTTTACTTTAGGGAGATAAGAGGGGACAAGTTTGGTTCCGGTTTGCTGTATCCTCAAGAATTCCGTACAGAGGTTTCCACATTGTATGTTTAGATGGATGAATATTGTAAGCAAGTAGAGCACAGATTAATATGAAGCAGAATATATGTATTGTGCATGCAATATATGGTTCGGGCCGTCAATGATTAGTTAGAGTAGGTGAATACAGATATATATGCGTATATTTGCAAAGCAGAGTAATATGGAACAGTACAAGTACAGCTTATTAGGGGAATTAGTGCATATAATGAATGCATTACAATACTATACTTTAGTAAGCGAATATAATATAAGGCATGATGGGTGAGAATTGAATAAATGCTAAAACGAGTCTACAATTATATATTTTTATTACAATATACTATACTGAGGGTACATCTACTAAAGTATATCTATGGCCTAATAATAGGGAATCCATCTTCGACAGTAACGGCACGGTTTTGATCAATGTAGAAATTGTTTTGGTATTGACAGAAAACTAATACATTTATACTTTTAGCCAACGCAGCCTCAAAATTTAGTTGCAACGTCATGTTTCCTTTTCTTTCAGGCTTCCAGCAGTCCACTACGGATGTGGCAACTAACTCGAATATAAGGAAAAAGAATCCCTTTTTGAATTTTTCCATTGTAATACCATTACCCAGTTCTTGGTTTTTGGCAACCAACTTGATATTGTTGTAGGCGGCTGTGTATTTATCAGATGAATCCATGACCTGAAGCTGCGACGATTTAGTATCCACATTTAGAGAAATGTTTGTTAGTTTGTTGTCTTTGAAATGGTATAGTTTTGATTTCAGCCACCCGTTGTACGTCTCGGTATCAATCATTCCCACAATAACAAGCTGAGGCAATTGTCCAGCTATAATATTATTTATAGTGGACGAGGTTAGGTCTTTTGCGATTGTGAAAGTTTGGATTTCACATCTATCAATTGCATAACACGCAGCTTCTGTATTAAGCCGCTCCTGAATAGCATTGAATACAGAAGGCATTAACACATGCTTTTGAACATTATAGTATGCTTCCACAATTTCCACTTTATAGGGACAGGATCCGTCTGGTAGTCCATTGGTACTTGTATAAATGACAAACGCATCTGTAGTACGCTTTAGCTGAATCTTCAAATCCGTGTTATTTAGAATATATCTCTTTTGCTGGGCAATGTCTACATAAAAAGGCTCGCTTAGCTCGACCACATTACTTTCTTTAACCAAAGCTTTTCTTGCCTCATTTCCTTTATTATCTTCAGTAGTCGTTTGTATCTTTATTCATAGTAACCCACGGCTTGACCTTCCGCAGCCTTCCAAAGTGGGTGTTTTCCAAGGCATGCTTGTATATAGACTGAGTTTTATCTGGGACCAGGCAGGCCAATTTCTCATGAGAAAGAATGGTTAACATGACTTTATCAATGACATGTACACATAAAACTACAACATTTTTTGATATTTGT